>CAUYQV010198155.1:0-49346 GCA_963574575.1 Galagoides demidoff | reverse complement strand
CTGGTGCCATAACCACTGTGATACAGGCTCCAAGCCAAGTGTTTGCATTTTCAAGGCTGGTCTTGAACTCCTGAGCTAAGTGATCCACCCACCTTAGCGTCCCAGAGTTAGGGTTACAGGTGTGAGCCACCACACCCAGTCACCTTTTGAAAAAGTTTTTTGTAGAAACAGTGTCTCTGTATGTTGCCCCAGGCAGCAAAGACACCTGACCCTTGTCTTGGGGGAATACATTATCTTTATAATAATACTGGACAGTAAACAAACCTGCTCTCTGATCCAAAGAGAGATGGTACCTCTGTCTTTTTTTTTTTTTTTTTTTTTTTTTGAGATGGAGTCTCAAGCTATTCCCCTGGGTGGAGTGCCATGGCATCACAGCTCATAGCAACCTTCAATTCCTGGGCTCAAGCGAGTCTCCTGCCTCCGCCTCCCAAGTAGCTGGGACCACAGGCACCCGCCACAACGCCCAGCCATTTTTTGGTTGCAGCCATCGTTGTTTGGCGGGCCCGGGCTGGGGATTCGAACCCACCACCTTAGGTGTACGTGGCTGGCACCTTAGCTGATTGAGCCACAGGCGCTGAGCCTAAGGTAAGACTCTTATCATTTACTCTTCTCTGTATATCCCTGGCACCAAACACAAGGCCTAGCATTTTGGAAAGTTAAGTATCTTCTGCAAACTAGTAAATGATAGAATTGGGATTTGAACCAGTTGGTATAACTCTAAAGCCCAGACTCTTAATTAACTTCTGCCTTGCCTGTATTCTCTCTTTTTGGCTGTTCTTGTTCATTCTAATGAAGCAAGTTGCCAGAAAGTGAGCTGCCCTATGGACAGATTCATGTGGCCCAGAACTGTGGGCAGCCTCCAGCCAATAGCCAATGAGAAAACTGAGGTCATCAGTAGCAATACATAAGTAACTAAATCTTGCCAATGACCACAAAAGTGAGCCTGAAAGTAAATTCTCCCTCAGTCAAGCCTTGAAATAACTGCAGCCTGGACTGACACTTTGACTGCAGCCATGTCAGAATCCCTACATCAGAGGGCCCAGCTAAGCTACACAGAGAATCTGGGAGATAATGTGTTTTCTTTAAGCCACTAAATTTTGGAATAATTTGTTAGGCAGCAATAGACAACTAATAGTTTTCATCAAAGTTAAGACTATTTGATCTAGGCCAGGAGCAATGGCTCACACCTGTAATTTCAGGACTCTGGGAGGCTGAGGCAAAGTAGACTGCCTGAACTCAGGAGTTCAAGACCAGCCTGAGCCAGGAGAATCACTTGAGCCCAAGAGTTTGAGGTTGCTGTTAGCTATGACCCCATGACATTCTGCTGGGGGCAATAAAGTGAGATTCTGTCTCCAAAAAAAAAAAACACCAAACAAAAAAAATGTCTATTTGACCTAGTCCCATGTATCTGTTGCTCTGTTTTGTTTGCTTTTCTTCTCTCTTTTTTGTGCCTCACTTTGGACAGCTCCTATAGCCATAGCATCAGTGATGCTTCTTTTGAGCCATCATTTCAGATACTGTATTTTTTGTCTCCAGAAATTCTATATAGGTTTCTCTTCCTCATTCTTTTAAAAAATATATTACATTTCTCTCTGATGGTCATGTTTTCCTTTACTGATTATACATGCCATTTATAATAGCTATATAATAGAAAACAATATTTTGTATTTCCTCCTCTCTGGGGTCATAGTCTGCTAATGCCTGTTGTTCAATGTCTAAAACTATTATGTGTTTTTTTTAATTCCTGCTTTAAGAGGAGGTATAAATCTGATTACTGTTGCCTATCTTGGCCAGAATTAGAAGTCTACTATTTCCCAGGTGATTCTAATATATAGCCAGTTTTGAGGTAGGTGCCTGTAGTCCTAGCTACTTGGGAGGCTGAGGCAAGAGAATCACTTGAGCCTAAGAGTTTGAGGGTGCTGTGAGCTATGACCCCATGTCATTCTACTGGGGGCTAATTAAAGCTACTAAAATGGATTAGCAGCTTTAAATTCCTTAACAGAAAATTTCCTTCTAGATAGCATATTTTTTATGAGCTGATTAGTCCTGATGAGATTTTGGAAGCTTGTGTCCCAACATGCTCTGTCATGGTTAGTAAATATTCTCAGAGAAAGTTTCCACTAAAAGAAATTTTAAAAAAAGAGAAACCATTATTCTTTGGAACAAAATTTCTTATGGAAACACTTAAACTGAACTATCTAAGATGACTCAAAATACTGTTTGAAAGCATGAGGGTAGGAATAACTAATAATTTGGAGAAATAATCCTCTTCCTGAAACCAAAGGAAACAGAAAATCACTCTTTTTGTGATCTCTTACAGAAACCATACACAAAGTATGTCCACAGGAACAAAAGGTAACCATCGATTAAAAAATAATCAAATCTTCAAAGAATTTTACAGGTGTGACTTACAAAAATCATGAACCTTATAGACTAAATTAATAAAAATGTACAGATAATACACATAAATAAAACTTTACTTATTAAGAAATAATCAAGATTTTCTTCCATACCAGCAAATTTCATTTCTATGTAAAGGTTTCTTCCCATCCCACTAGATTATCCTTCTGAAACTTACCCTTTTCTAGGTAAGATCTTGGAGCCCAAGGTGGGTCCTCTTCAGCATAAGGATCACTATACTCAACCACAGCAGCTTCCTCCTCTTCATAATCTTCTGGGGGAGGTGGCGGAGGTGGGGATTCATCAAAGACTGGTTCTTCCACAGGTGGTGGTGGAGGTGGTGTATCTGAAACTAAGAATGTATCAAGCTGAAAACAGAACTACATATTGCTATGCAAAGTTCAGTATTTCTCCTCCAAGCTTCTAGGTTAATAGAATATAAAGCTAGTCTTAAAAATAATCATATGTCAAAACATAAGTGAGCAATCAAAGTCTTCTGCCAACTATAATGTTCTAAATCTCCAAGCATAACTTCCTCCCTGCCTCTCCTGTTAGTGCTGATGGATGCTGAATAAAGTTGAGCCAAAATAATTAACTGAGCCTTGGAAACTTGTTTATGCTAAAATAGAATCCTCTTTTCAAAGAGAGCTATACAACATACTTTAGCTTTACACTATATCCAAAGAGGAGTTATCAGAAATATTAATAATTTGGACATTTATAACCATATTTCACTTATAACAAATTAGAACGAGTCCAGGGAATAGCTAAATTTTAATAATCTGCTACTTTCCTCTCAATAAATTTTTAAAAATATTTTATCAAATTGGGTAAACTTAGGTAATTTCATTCATGAAGATGTTTTGTTTGTTTACAAAATGATTCTGAATTTCTTCAAGCTAAATATCCAAGTATACTATCAGAGTGATTTAAAACATTTAAAAATATCTCTTATAGAGATCTGCTTCCACAGCTCAGGTACCAGCATACAGTAACATCTGAACAACTAACTTCAAAAGTCAAAGCTTTCAAAATGCTTGGTATATACTGGAGCACAACTCAACAGAATAAAATTAGTAAGCCTACATTCATCAGCTCCCCAGTTTTAACAAACAAATAAGCACTAATTCTTATTTATGAGGTACTAGTATTGTTTCTATAAAATTCTCTGAGCAATCTTGTTTATATTCTAATTTTTTATCAAAGCTGCTGATTGAAGCAATCAAAAGACTGCTGACGCCTGGTGAGGATCAATCACATCAACACCGTACACTATCCTATCTCAGTATTCTTCCCATCTGGTATGCCACTCTATAAACCTGACTCAATAAACAAAAATTCATTAGTTCTAATGGTTATTGATGTTTAAAAGACATAGTTATGTGATCTTAGCATATACTTTATGGATGAGGTAAGAAAGAACAATATATCCCTTTGTATTTGTAAGGTAAAAAGACTGACATTAAACACAAAAATGCAGATCCAAAGAAACTTCCAAACAATCACCTTGAGAAATGACACTACAAAATTAAAGATGCTGCCATTACTCAATTTTTACCTTTTTAATAATTGTGTTACATTCAGTTTACTACAACTAACATAAGCTACCATTTTCTACTTAAAAAGTTCTAAATACTTAGCTGCCAATTTCTAATATTTCATTTAATCTTTATCTTGGGAGATGATGTTTTGAATCTTCATTTTATGGATGTGGAAAATGGTTTTACAAGATTAAGTATTCCTACAGCAAGGAAAGTAGAAGAACACCTGAACTCCCAATGCCTATTATCTTAAAAGCTATAATACTATGAAATGAGATAAACTCAACAACTGTAAAATCATGTTTCATTATTATTAATTCAACAAAAATCAACTAAGAGTTTGCTATGGCTAGGTATTATGCTCAGCACTGAGGAACAGCAGTGGGTAAAAGTCACGGATACACAGACAACAAAACTTTCATTTACAATTAAGTGTAGTGCTTTACGATATCATGGAAATACATAGCATAGACCAACCTCTTGTGTGGGTGAGGAAAGGCTTCCTACGACCTGAGGGATGAGTAAGGGTTAATGGGGGAAGAGGGTCGGATGGCATGGGGGGATGTATTTGATGTAAGATATATAAAGAATAAAACAAGTACAAAGGTAAGAAAGAAGGAAACTTTCAAAGAACTGTGGGAAGTTCATTAGAAAGAGCCATGAGGAAGGTGAAGAGAAGTTGGCAGGAAAGGGCTTAGAACAGTTTGTACTCTAGTCAAAGAGCAATGGGAAGCTGCAGAAGGATTTTAAGGAGAATAATAGGATCATCACCATGATTCTTACCCTGGTAAAATTGGTTCACTATAATCGGTTTCAAATGATTCCATGCTTCTTCCAAATTATCAAACTTAATGCAGAGTAAATATGTGCTACCACATTATCTTCAAAATAATATACCTGAAAAGCTTTGAAGATAATTCCAAAAGTATATATCTTTCTACGGTGAATGTTATGAAAATAACATTCATTTGAATGTTTAAGTCTGCTAAGTTTGTAAAATCAGTCACAGCATACTTTATACACAATGACTTTTTTTATGTGAAAAATGTGTATCACCATAGAAAGAAATGAAAAAAACTATGCCAAAAGGCAATCATTTGTAACACAGTGGCCAAATTATAGAGAATGGCTTTTAAAATATAGGTAGTGCTACTGCTATTAATTAATGTTTTGTAATTATCTACTTAAAACTTTTTTTTTTTTTTTGGAGACAGAGTCTCAACTTTATTGCCTTTGGTAGAGTACCATGGCATCGCAGCTCACAACCTCCAACTCCTGGGCTTAGGCGATTCTCTTGCCTCAGCCTCCTGAGTAGCTGGGACTACAGGCACCCACATAATACCCAGCTATTTTTTTGTTGCAGTTTGGCCGGGGCCGGGTTTGAACCAGCCACCTTAGGTATGTGGGGCTGGCACCCTACTCACTGAACCACAGGCGCCGCCCTCTACTTAAAATATTTCTATTTTATTGAAGTGCATGATTACCAATTTTAGAATTGGTAATGTTTCAAATTCTTAAATTGATAATCATGCACTTCAATAAAATAGTATTGGGGGGGTGTCTGGTCTGTTCATGAAACATTTTCATGTTTCTATATACTTTGCAACTTCCACTAATGTCTAGTGAAAATTAATGATATCCTGTTGTGTAATCCTAATCAACTTTTAAACCTAATTTTTTTGCAAAGAAAATAATCATTTAGTTCCTATAATAAACATTCCTGTTTGACTGATAGGTAAGTCTTCAATTTCAGTTTCCAGATCTGGTCTTTACTCCAGAATCTACTCAAAACCACTTTGTTCTGTTGAGCAACACCACATCATAAAAATAAAACTAACAGTGACCTCTATCCCATACTTGACCACACAAGCCTGGCAACAGGAGATACTGTAACTGTGCTGAGCACATGCTGGACTAAGTGAACCTTGCTGAGGGGACATTTTCTCTCTGGAGTACTGTGGGTCACACACAAGCCAAAACAACACTGGGTCCCAATAGCACAATTTAAAAACATGTAAAATCTACCTAATCATATATGAAAAAAGTTCTTAAATTTACCAAAACATCTTAAGAAATCACAGTGTGATAAGCATTACAGGTATGCATGGGGTAACTTCCAATAAACAGAAGTAAAATAGACTATTTTCAGAAAACAGCAAGTAGAAATCCAAAGGCACCTAAAAGAGCCGCTGAGCCCTCAGGCCAGTACAACTGGATTATCATCAGTTCAAATACAAACACATCTTTAAAAAGGGTGTGTCAATAAGGGAGCAGTGGCAGTTAGTCAGCTACAGAAGTACAAAAAAAAGAGGGACCATGGCTTGGCGCCTGTGGCTCAAGTGGCTATGGCACCAGCCACATGCACCTAAGGTGGCAGATTTGAATCCAGCCCGGGCTGCCAAACAATGATGGCTGCAACCAAAAAATAGCCGGGCATTGTGGCGGGCACCTGCAGTCCCAGCTACTTGGGAGGCTGAGGCAGGAGACTCGCTTGAGCCCCGGAGTTGGAGGTTGCTGTGAGCTGTGATGCCATAGCACTCTACCCAGGGAGATAGCCTGAGGGTCTGTCTCAAAAAAAAGAGGGACCAAAAGTACCGGCTATGTGTCAGATGCTTTTGTAAGTACCAGGGACACAACCAGCAAACAAAACAGGCAAAAAAAAATGAAAGAAAAAACTCCTGCTCTCATAGAGCTTATATTCTAGTTGGTAATGCCATTTCTAAAGAAGTAGGAGTCCTAAGCAACAGATTGCAAGTATTTCTCTCCATCAGTGAGGGCATTCTTGTTATGAGATATATACATTGGGTTGTGCTGGCCCAGTGCCATTAAATCTTTAATATAATTCCCTTACTTCAGATTTCATGCTCATCACTCAACCTTATGACTGTGATGTGGTTTCTCATGTAGACAGCTCACAAGAAAAGAATTCATCCATCATGCAGATTATGTTCATGTTCTCTGTGACAGCAATTCCTCATTGAATACTGATACATGGTTCTTGAGCTTCCTTAATGCTTCCCTAGTAAAAAACTAAATGTGTCAATAACATCAGTTATCTGATTCTGCATGGCTCAATACTAGACCACAGGCTAAAAAAAATTAATTGCCAATCTATGAGGCCTTTTAGGAGACAGATGGCAGCTTGGTCCTTGAACCCTACCATGACATGGCCCTTTTTATACTTCTGGAGGAAGACTCTCAGGCCATCTACACTACCAACCCCTAAAACTCCAGTGGTAAGAAATGAGACTATTACTTATCTGAGCAAACTAGAGAAAAAAAGATGAGCTAGCTGGTGATTAAAGAGTGTCACTTCATCCAGATGTGATCTTCCTTTACTTACATGTGCTTCATTTTACATTTACTTGCCTTACCTTCACTACTATATTTTAAGCTACTCAAAAGTAGAAAATTTCATTTTAATTATATTAACACCCCTACTCGCTATTCAGACAATGGCTGTTCAAAATATTCAAATATTTAAAATATGAAGAAATAAATGACCATTCAGTCAATCTTATCTAAATGACATTTTATACCTATAATCTGATCTACAGCATAAAGAAGACATAAACTTACTATTTTCTTGGACTCTGGCCACAAATCCCATTAAAGGTAACTGAGGAGTTCCCTGTAGGATGGAGGGAGGAGGAGGAGGAGCGAGAGATACTGCAAAAACAAAACAAAGTGCGGAGGGTGAGGGATGAGGGCGCGTCACATTAGAAGGAAAGAGTAATGCAGTAAAATGAATGCACAAAGGAGGGAAATCACTATTCACAAACATTTTATAAGTGATATTAAGGATGCCCTTTTGATGTGTCAACACATAAAACAAAGTACCTGGGGAATTTTTAGTAAGTTTTTAAAAATTAAAGCACAGGAAGCATTTATCATATATAGATCTACCCTAACATATAACAATTGACCTTGTTCATATTGATAACAATATGCCTTCTCAAAGAAAGAATTTCTATAGATTACCAAGTTGGTTTCTGAATTTTCCTTAGAAGGCTGTAAGTTTAATCTTTGTCAATAAAGAAGGGAAAAAAGCCAATACATCTCAATACTCTAAATTTGTACTTATTACTGCAATAACACAAATTAATTGGTTCTTCATTCATTAACTAAACAATTATTTACTGACTTCCTGCTAAGTGGCAACCACTCTGCTAGGAAAGCATATCAAAACCATTCTCTCAGAGTCTGGTGCTACATCATTACAATTTTTCATGATTCTAACCCACTGGTACATTTCCTCCCTGACCCTACAGAAAGGTGCTGGCCTTATTCAAATAATCCCATTCTCCTTCCCAAGGTGTTTTTCCCTCCACCTCAATCACCTGGCAAAGTGCCTAGACCTAGTAAGCCTTCAATCATTGTTTCACATATATAAGTCCCTGAACAAGCCAGGTACATGCCAAGCAATCTCACAGGATTAACTCTACAGTCATAGTTTCCTTCAGAACAGGTATAAAGTATGGTGTGCACCTCCTTACTGAGCATGCCTTTACTAGCTCCAAATTACAGTTAAGACTAAAAACTTTAAAAATACATCTATTTATTCTGCCCTTAAGGAGATCACATTCCACTTGGGAACAGAAGAGAAAGTAAAATCTTAATGATATTTGTAGTAATTCCCTGAAGGTGGTAGTGGTGGTACTGAGGAGGGCTACAAAGAAGTAATTCTGAAGAAAGGGAGTTCACCAGGCAGACAGAGGTTGAGAAAAATAATCAGTGAGAGAGAACTAAGTGAGGGCAAAGACTTAGTGTCATAAAACAGCTTTACCAGTACATAGGACCAGAAATGTTTCCATATGGCTAGTATAAATACCTGAAAGAGAAAGCAAAACACCTGATTGGGTAGATATGAAACAGGGAAGGACACTATATGCCAGGTGAGGGAGTGCTTAGACAGGCCAGGGGCAATGGTTCATGCCTGCAACCCTAGCACTCTGGGAGGCGGAGACAGGTGGATTGCCTGAGCTCAGGAGCTCAAGACCAGCCTGAGCCACAGTGAGACCCTGTCTCTAAAAAGTAGCCAGGTGTGGTGGGGGCGCCTATAGTTCCAGGTATTCAGGAGGCTGAGGCAAGAGAATCACTTGAGCCCCAGAGTTTGAGGTTGCTGTAAGCTATGACATTACAGCACTCTATACAGGGTGACAAAGTGAGACTCTGTCTCAGGAAAAAAAAAAAAAAAAGCTTAGTCAAAGAAATTGGATTTTAAAGTCACTCAGCCTCAATCTCTGATGTACCAATTCTTGCTGTTTGGCAGCATGTCAGTTAATTTCTTCCAGACTATTCTATAAATGTGAGATGACAAAGAGATAACACAACCTACTACACTTACTGGTTGCAAAGATAAAAAGACAATGGGTGCAAAAAGCATGCAAGGGTGACAAAGTGAGACTGCCCCAAAACAAACAAACAAAAAACAAGTTACAGAGATATTAGTCATCAGTCAGTCGAAAGACAAAGTTAACATCTTGGACAGCTGCGAGGAGAACATATAAATGCACCAGCAGAGTTAAGCAGATCTTGGAGAATAGCTAGACATAAGGAACACAGCATTATCCCCCTACAAATGGGCATCTTTCTTTAAAACATACATTTGGTTAGCTTCTTCCCTAAAGTTGTAATTCTTAGCAGTAAATCCTTGGCTCCAAGTGTCTGTCTCCCACTCAGAGGCTTGGAATGGAACAACTGTTGACATGTTCATAATACCCTATTTTCTAATATGTGAGGTACAGAAGTCAATGAACACAGAAGATAGCAGAGACAAAATATAAAACTGCAGCAGACAGCAACTGGCACCAGGAGAGCAGAGATAAGATTCACGTTCACACCAAATTAAAATGCAACGCTTCTGTTGGCACATATCCCAACCTTCCCTGTAACAGAAAAGTAGGAAATTTCCTACTTCAGTCATTGTTTATCAAACAAAGCCACAACATTCTGGTACTTGGCTAAAAAAGAATGATTAGGTGCTTAACCCCCATTAGTCTTGTTGTAGGAAGGCTAAATTTTTTTTTAAGATAAACATGCTTATTTCTTTTCTAGTTTTGAAAATATAAATCTGGGCTTGGTGCCTGTAGCTCAGGGGCTAGGGCGCCAGCCACATACACCAGAGCTGGCGGGTTTGAATATAGCCCAGGCCTGCCAAACAACAATTACAACCAAAAAATAGCCAGGATTGTGGTGGGTGCCAGTAGTCCCAGCTACTTGTGAGGCTGAGGCAAGAGAATCACTTAAGCTCAAAAGTTTAAGGTTGCTCTGAGCTGTGATGTTACGGCACTCTACTGAAAGTGACAAAGTGAGACTCTGTCTCAAAAAAAAAAATAAAATAAAATAAATTTGAAACCACAGTGGTTTTAAGAAGGCCACCAACAAAAGCCAGGGGAAAACCAATCTCAGATCTCCCTTGAACAGACTTAATTTATAACAACTTAAGATTTGTTTCAAAACTAGTGTGTAACATGTTTAAAAATTCAGTTCCTTCTGGGGTTTACAAAGGTCATCCTAAACTCTACATTTTTTACCCAGGGCAAACACTTAACATGGTGGTCCAAATTAACTCAGATACCATAGCCCTGGGAGAGGGCAGTACATAGGACTTCATCTAAACAGAACATCCGTGAACCAGAATATACTGGCCTATATAGACAGAACTGAAAATTCTAGGAGAATTTAAGCAGAATTTTGATGTAAAGAACTATTTGCAATATTCAGTTCTAGTCCAAGTCATTTTGTGCACAAGCAAGAGCAAAAAGTAACTTTATAAACTTGTTTTCATTCCATTTAGCTAAAATGATTTCTCATGTAACAAGGCTTTCCCTGTAACCACCAAAAGGTCTCCAAACTTAGTTTTCAGTTATATTCAGTTATATTATTTTCACAATACACAATAATGAAGCTAATGTAAAAAAAGGCTCACCAAGTGACTAGACTCTACGGCAATCAAAAGTAGAACAGTTATAAGAATGATAGCTATGTGATCAGAGCAAAATTTACATGCAAACACTAAAAGGCTTTCCAAGCAAACCAAACTTAAGAGATGAGTCTATGGCTGGTGAAATGTATAGATTTTCTAAGCATAACCTTTCTGGTTATTTATAAAGTCCTTTGCAGCATCATCTTTGAGGCTTAGTATTTTTAAATGTCCCATTCAAAGAGTTTGGAAAAATAAACTCTTACAAAATTTTAAACTTTTAGGGGCTCTTACATTTTATTTTTACAGTTCTATAAATACTGAGAAAATCAGACAAATACTCAATACTATTTCTAAAGCCACTAAAGAACATCACCTTCACAAGCCATAAAGATTCATGACAACCCATTAAAATTTAGATGCTTATATTTTATGTTCCAGTGATAGAAATAATTTAAAGCAATTTAAAGAGTTAAGTATTTTCTAAATATAAATAGCAACTCAGAATAAAGAATACTTAAAAGTGAACTTAACATATTAATAAGAAGAGCTTTTCTAATGAAAAAGAGTATAGCTATCAAATAACTATTAGCCTTGCAGTCTCAGAAGGGTTTAAAACATTGGATCATTTTTGTTATTTCTTTTCAAATTAAAAAAAAAAAAAACCACCATATGATGTTACCCTAAGATACAGCAGCATATCAAGACACACAGTATTAAAATATAATTTGTGTCCAACAGTGTAAAGTGTCTATCTGGTTTAATTGGTTAAGGGGTGGAGAACCTTCAGCCTCAAAGCCATAACGTGGCCCTCCAGATCCCCAAATGTAGCCCCTCAACTAACTCCAAACTTCACAGAACAAATCCCTCTATTAAAAAGATTTGTTCTATGAAATTCGGATTCCATCAAAAGGCTACACTCAAGGATCCAGCACACCCTAAAGATTGCCTAAAATAAGTATTCAAAACAGCTTCTTATTACTGTTCTTACTACTGGCTATTTATACTTTACTAAAGCCCACATCTGTATTCTTTTGGAGAGTTATGGTAAATAATGCTGTAACCTTTACTAATCATTTAGAGAACATGTGATACAACTTTTCTTTTGCAGTATCACCATGCCAACATCATTTCTACACTGTTTGTTTTCGGTGGTTTTTAAAACCATTAATAAAGCCTGACATTTTCCCTTTAAAAAACAGCATACCCATTAAGAAATTCCTGTCTCATACAACTATAGTCATATCCGCTGGAACTAACATTCCACTGATTTGTTAAAAGCATTTATTGCAACAAAATATAAGCAGTAAAATACTGCCTACTTCCTACTAAAAGGCCTTAGTACATACGTGCTTATACTTAAATGTTAGTGATTCCTTACCAAACAAGGTTTATGTATACATAAGTTAATGTATGTGTACATATACATATGTAGAAGATGCCTCATATGTTTCTATGACTCTCCTTACTACCGCTAACATGTATATTTCTGTTACTTTAGTTGGATTAAATTAAGAAACATTGAGAAACAAAGGAATTTCAGTTATGCCCTGGTCAGTAATTTGTTTCTGAAATAGTATAATTAGTATGCCAAATAACTGGCACAAATGTGTGTTCTATATTTTAATTCCTATGTCATAATCCTCTTTTTCAAACTCAAATCGAATTGTGCATTAATTAGTAGTAATATTTTTGCTAGATTTATACCTCACAGAACCCCATTGAATTTATATTCACATAAATCCCAGACTGTTAGCTCACTCCATCAGAAGCACTCATCCAACATCAAAGTCCTTAATTGTTTAAAAACAAACAAACAAAAAAGCTACTCATAAGACACACAACCTGGGATTTTTGTTAAATTAGAAAATTAGCTACTTAAGAAAGCTCAACAAATTTTCTAATTTTAAACATGAAAAAACAGGAAAAACGGGCCAGTGGTACACACCTGTAGTCCCAGCTACTGAGGAGGCTGAGGCAAGAGGACCTCTTGAGCCCAAGATTTGAGGTAGCTGTGAGCTATGATGCCACAGCACTCTACCCAGGATGACACTAAGAGACTCTGTCTCAAAAAGAAAAAAAAAGGAAAGAAGCGTAGGGCCAGTGGAAATAATACAAGAGACTTATACAACATGTATTCTTTTTTTTCTCCTAGAGGTGATATCTCACCATGTTGCTCAGTTTGGGAGGTGCAGTAGCTATTCACAAGTCTCACTGCAGCCTTGAACTCTGGATCGTGACCCTTCCACATCAGTCTCCCAAGTAGCTGGCATTACACACAAATACTACTGTGCCCAGCTCTTATATAATATTCTAATGCAAATGAAGTCGAAGCACATCTAACAACCTTAGAACACTGGTTCAGGAGGCATTAAGTCTTGCAAAAAGAGCTTTGTAAAGACCACGGTTTGGTTAAAAAAAAAAGTCAGTTTAAAAGAAGCACTCCAATTAACCAACTAACAAAGCTGTGGTCACCTTCTTTAAACAGTTACCAAATCCCTGGAGAAGAAAGGTGAAAAGTAAATTGCCTCACACATTATGCTGAAGACCCAATAATCCCACTTCACCTTATTAACATGAATGTGGGGGAAAAAAAAAACTTCATGAAAATCATTCCATAAAACAGGATATATTTCTATCTTAACATATACTTTCAAGTGTGCTAACGTCAGATTTACAAAGAAAGAAGCACTGAAATACATATTTTAAAATGCACTTAAATATGTGCTAAAACAGCCTTCAAATAATTCTAACTACAGAATTCTCATGGGACTACTTTGGTTATTTAGTACATGCACAAAGCATGAAATACCCCTGTATATATTTACTATGTATCATGGATAGCTGGTCTTAATCTGTAATAGTAAAACATCTCCCAGCTCCATTATACAACGAATGTATTTTGGACTAACACCATTCTTTCAAAACTCTACATAAAAATAAGGCAAGTGGCCGTGTCCACAGCTCAGTGGATAGGGCGCTGGCCACAAACACCTAGGCTGGTAGGTTTAAACCCAGCCAGCTAAACAAAATGACAACAACAACAACAAAAATAGCCAGGCGTTGTGGTGGTCGCCTGTAGTCCTAGCTACCTGGGAGGCTGAGGCAAGAGAATCACTTAAGCCCACGAGTTTGAGGTTGCTGTGAGTTGTGACACCACAGTATTCTACCTAGGACTACAGCTTGAGACTGTCTCAAAAAAAAAAAAAAAAAAAAAGAATAAGGTAAGTGCATAAAAGCCATAGCAATAACTGTCTAGCCTTCTAGGAGAGCCAAAGACAGACTCTATCTTCAGCAGAACTAGGTAACAGGCTATGTCTAATAAACTGAAATTTAAGAATAAAAACTGCATTTAAATACAAATAGCATTTAACACATTGCTGACTGGTAATGAGTTACCCAGTGACAGGGATAGTTTCTGCATAAAACTGCTGGTCACCTATGTGTTCAGATTTTAGAGATGCTAAGTGATTCTATATTATAATGAGCTGAGAGATGAGGAAGGGAGAAAGAATAAAATAGGCTGAATTTGGACAACTGGGAACTGAGAATGGGAGAAATCAATCAGGGAACAGCCTCACTTTCCTTGATTTTCCTTGAAAATCCATAT
Organism: Galagoides demidoff; assembly: GCA_963574575.1. Lineage (NCBI taxonomy): Eukaryota > Metazoa > Chordata > Mammalia > Primates > Galagidae > Galagoides > Galagoides demidoff. The sequence goes on along the minus strand of CAUYQV010198155.1, from coordinate 34,870 downwards.
GAAAATGATCACCAATCTTATTTTGTACATAACTGTAAGAATCAAATGAGACAATTAATACAAAACATTCTTTAGGTTCGGCACCCATAGCTCAGAGGCTAGGGCGCTGGCCATATACAAGGGGACTGGCGGGTTCAAACCTGGCCTGGGCCTGCCAAACAATGACAACTACAACAGAAAAATAGCCAGGCATTGTGGCAGGCGCCTGTAGTCCCAGCTACTTGGGAAGCTGAGGCAAGAGATTCGGTTAAGCCCAAGAGTTTGAGGTTGCTGTGAGCTGGGATGCCACAGCACTCTACCCAGGGTGACATAGGAAGACTATCGTGTTTCCCCCAAAATAAGACACTGTCTTATATTTATTTTTTCTCAAGAAGACACACTAGGACTTATTTTCAGGGGATGTTTCCCTCTCCACCCCAAAATGCATGGTGTGACTATGCAGCATATCTAGCTAGGTCTTATTATTGGGGTAGGGCTTATATTTAACAAATGCATAGAAATCCTGCTAGGGCTTATTTTTTGGGTAGGTCTTATTTTTGGGGAAACATGGTATCTCAAAAAAAAAAAATCTTTAAATTGTTAAGTGCTTAAGTAGAAGGAAGATCAAAATTCTTCAACAAGACTCCAAAGGACCTAACTATAGGTAGTAGCATGCTAGACAAATTTTGGTTCCATAAAACTCAAGGTTTATCAAAGACAGAATAGGTTGTCCCTACCATCAGAGTTGTTCACATATGGGTTTACTGACCTCTTTGGCAAAAATCCAGAAAAAACATAGTAAGTTGAGATGCTACATCTGTAATAGAGTCTAATATTTGTTCTTGCTTCTGGACACTAAGCAAAATAATGATTATACAAAGCATTAACTACATGCTAAATTAATTTTTACATGTTCATGCTGCAATTATTATAATTAATTATTATACCCAGATCAATTTCTCCAAGTCTCAGTTTTCCCATAATGTGTTTGGTATGAGAATTGAGTAAAAAATAATAGTGTAATTGCCTAGCATATAGTAGCTTCAAAAATATCATTTCCCTTTTGGTTTGCCACTGCTAAACTCTGTTCATGTGCACCCAACTTTCATTATTTGTTACTCATACAGCAAGGATGTCTGATTAAATAAAAAGGAAATACTATTCATCACAGTCTTATTTTTAAGAGCAAATAACCACTAGCGCATTCAAAAGGATTCTGCTAGGAAAAATTAAGACCTACAACTTTACATAGAAATCATGTATTGAATTAAAAAAAAGTTAAAGATACAATATTAGCAACCTAGTACCCATTCATTCTTCCATTCATTCAACAAATAGTACCAACTACCTAGCATGTGCTAGTTATTTATAATTAGGGGGCTTTTTAAATTAAAAGTTTTTAATTTTGGCACATTCTATAGAAGGCAAAAGAAAATCTAACCTGGATTCTGACTATAGAAAGGTCCTCCATTCATTTGACTCTGAAGGCTTGTTTGTGAAGTTATGGAAGGAGGACGTCTATAGGGCAATGAGCCCCCTATTGTTGGGGGAGTATGACGAGAGGCAGGCCTATTCATGCTGTAGAACTGAACAGGATGACCTGAAACGGGAACAGAACAGACATGTGTCACAAAAGAAAATTACCTCAGATAATAAAATACTTTATCTATAATGCCTATATCTTAATAAGATTATTTAAAATGTTTAATTTAATTGCTATCTGGAAAACACAATGCAAGGTGACAGTTATTGCTCAGCTGATACTATATCAAAGTGCAAAAGCAATAAAACAAAAACATGATTAAGTTAGAAAAGCTATATCTAACTAGATTACTAATTAAGATTCTGATTTTATTAAATGAATGAGATTTCATAGGGTTTCAAAATCAGTACAATTAATTTTTATCTCCTCCCAAAACAGCCTCTAAATACCAAAAACTAAACAAGAATGACATTTGTGAAAACAAAAGAAAAATATTTTATATACAATTTTATTCCAAAATAATAAATAATGGTAATAGTATAATAGTATAATAAATTTAAGGTGGTAATTTGTTTAAAGGAAAAAGTATTTCAGCAAATAATCAAATGATATACTTCCAGATTAAAAATCCTATTTATTTAATTGAAGAAATCTATCTCTAAAGCTAGATTATTTTGTTTTACAATTAAAGAAATTTCTAATTATGAAAAAAACTAAAATACAAAATCAACCAAAATATATCTAATTTTTAATATCACCCTGAATTGGTAAATATTTACCATTGATTTTACTATATTTTGCTCTGTTGAGAGATTTTCAATAGCTAATGACAACTGGAGACATGCTTCCCTAATCCATCATTCCCCAATACTACAATCCAGTTCCTAAATTTTACCTTAACTTACATTCAACTGAGGGCCTAGACAGAGCACTAGAACACCCAGAGACAGCACTCCAGCAAGCAGGAGAGAAGGGAAAGGTCAAGGGAGAGAGAAGTGAGAGCAAGGGAAGAAGAGAAAGGAAAGGGAGTATCAGGGGAAGAAAATGGAAGGAAGAAAGGGGGCAGGGTAGAAGAGGAAAGCGAGGGGAGAGGGAAAAAAAGAGAAAGGAAGAGGGAGAGGGAGGGAGGAAGAAGTGAAAAAGGAAAAAATAAAATACTTGTGCCACACGCAAGAGGAAGCCAGAGGCAAGAAGAGTCCACTGAAGTACGGCATGAGGAAGAGGAAGAATGGGGGGAGCAGGGAGTAGGGGATGAGGGAGGAGAAATAGAAGATACCAGGCACAGTCATCTATCCATCTGTGCCTAAAGTTATCTTGAGAACTTAAAATAAACTACATGAAACTCAGTGACACAAGTCTTAATTAATAATGCATAATTTGATGAATGCTTGTTTGCTTTGTTCAAATCTTTATGTTCGCAAACACTGCAATGATACCCTCCTCCAGCCTTTGTATCTCTCAAAGAGTGATACAAGTCTTATCTTTATTTTATTTTAATATGTCACTATCTTCTTGGTAATTTTATCATTTAACAAAATCATAGAAGGAAAAAGCACTTTTGACCATTTTTCATCTATGTATGACTACAAAATGGTTTTACATGACTAAAATTGCTTTTCAGAAATTCCATAAATTTATCAGACTTGGATTCATATATCGTTACAGCGCCTGTAGCACAGTGGTTATGGCGTCAGCCACATATACCAAGGCTGGCGAGTTCGAATTCAGCCCGGGCCAGCTAAACAACAATGACAACTGCAACAAAAAATAGCCAGGCCGTGTGGTAGGCACCTGTAATCCCAGCTACTTGGGAGGCTGAGACAAGAGAATTGCTTAAGCCCAAGAGTTTGAGGTTGGTGTGAGATGTGATGCCACAGCCCCCTACCAAGGGCAACATAGTGAGACTCTGTCTCAAATATATATATATATATATAGGTTCAGTGCCTGTAGCTCAGCAGCTAGGGCACCAGCCACATATACCGAGGCTAGCAGGTTCAAACCCACCCTGGGCCTGCCAAACAACAATGACAACTACAACAAAAAATAGCTGGGCATTATGGTGGGCGCCGTAGTCCCATCTACTTGGGAGGCTGAGGCAAGAAAATAATCACTTAAGCCCAAGAGTTTGAGATTGCTGTGAGTTGTTGCTATGAGCTGTGACGCCATAGCACTCTACTGAGGGTGACATAGTGAGACTTTGTCTCAAAAAAAAAAAAAAAAAAAAAGAGTATTACAGAAACACTCAAGATTTGCTATAGCATTTAATATTCTTACATATGTATCAAAATCTGATCAATTCGGTTATATCAACTCTTAGTCACATGACCTTAAACATAATCCAGTGTCAACTGAGAAGTCTGTAACCATGATAAAAACATACAGGGCAGCACCTGTGGCTCAAAAGAGTAGGGCGCCAGCCCCATATGCCAGAGGTGGTGGGTTCAAACCCAGCCCAGCCAAAAACTGCAAAAAAAAAAAAAAAAGTAAACATATAAACCAGTAAACTATTATTTAAAAGGCATACTTAGTCCTTTGAGCCACTAAATATAAAGACACTATTAGTACTTTTTAATTTAATATATAATAAACTAATACAAACTTAGGATCAAATTAAACTGATAATTAACACCATTATGAATTTTATACAGTTAGATCCAGTCTAAAACTTCACATGTTCTAAGTCTGTAGTGATTCAAAGACACTACATAAAAGAGTCACTATTCTTATTATTTTTTAGTGAGATATCTGCCTTGCTTGTGATTTAAAAAGAAAACTACAGTTCATTATTACAGACCTAACTATACATATGTAAAACCTAAACCTAGAAATTTCTATAACACAAAACAAAATCTTTGACCTTGGGTGTTGAAATCTCAAATATGAAACCAAAAGTATAGTCCATAAAAGAAAAACAACTGACAAACTGAACTTAATCAAAATGAAGAATTTCTGCTATTTTGAAAGACATTAGAAAAATAAAAAGACAAGTCACAAAACAGATGAAAAGATTTAAAATTCTCATAATTGATAAAGGACACATATTCAGAATATAAAAGAACTCAATGATGGAAAACAACCCTTTTTATTTTCAAAATGGGAAGGAGCAAAACATTTGATTAGATACTTCATTAAAGAAAATAGATGACAGATATGCACATGAAAAGATGCTCAACATCATTAGTCATTGTGAAACTGTATGAAAAATTATTATGCCACACACACATATAATAGCTAAAGTCTAAAAAAGAATGATAGTACCAAGTACTGACAAGGATGCAAGTGGAAATTCATATATTGCTGATAGAAGTGCAAAACAGTACAGCCATGTAGAAAACAATTTGGCAGTTTATTATAAATAAAAACCCACAAAACAACCCAGCAATTCTACTCCCCAGGTATTTACCCAAATGAATTAAAACTTACATTCTCAAAAAGCCTGTATGAATGTTTATAACAGCTTTATTTATAATCATTCACTACAGGAAACAATCTTAGTGTCCCTCAACCAGGAAAGGCATAAACAAATTGTGGTATATCTATATAATACAACACTACTCAATAACTAAAAGGAAATGAAATGCTTAAAATATTTGACAACATGGGTAAAATTTGGCTCGGTGCCGATTAGCACAGTGGTTACAGCGCCAACCATACACACTGAAGGTGGCACGTTCAAACTCAGCCTGGGGCCAGCTAAACAACTACAACAAAAAAATAGCTGGGCGTTGTGGCAGGTGCCTGTAGTCCCAGCTGCTTGGGAGGTTGAGGCAGGAGAATCACTTAAGCCTGGGGGGTGTGGGGTTGAAGTTGCTGTGAGCTATGACACTAAGGAACTCTACAGAGGGCAACATGGTGAGACTCTTGTCTCAAAAAAAGGGGTAAATCTCAAATATATCTGGGAAAAAAAAAAAAAAAGATCCAAAAGCCTTAGTCCCATATGCCTTCATTTACATGATATTTTCACAAATGCAAAACTTTAGAGACAATAAGTGACTCTCTTGCCTCAGCCTCCCAACTTGCTGGGACTACAGGCACCTGCCACAATGCCTGGCTATTTTTTGGTTGTAGTTGTCATTGGTGTTTAGCAGGCCGGGGCTGGGTTCGAACCTGCTAACTCCAGTGTATGTGGCTGGCACCTTAGCCACTGAGCTACAGGCACCAAGCCTGTAAAATATATCTTAAAATTACTGTCCTAGCCTTTTTTGTTAATGACTTAATGTGTAACAAACAGTATTTCTAATGATAATCTCCCACCCAAAAAAAAGTAGCTCTATACTAACTTCAAAAATCTCTAATCAATGAAATTCAAGCAACAAAACACATTAACTACGTGCATATTTATGCACTACCCTACTGTAAAAATGTATGAGAGCTTTGCCTTTATTTTCTTAGAAAATTCTAATCTTGGATCACATGCCACCTTCTAGTTAGTTCAATATTCTTCATTTTGTTTTAAGACAAAGTACAACCAAACACCAAACAAACAAAAAACTATAAAGCTGGAGATGGAGATAAGAGAATAGGCAGATGATCAGATCTTCCTGCCAATGAATAAGCCAATACTCACCTGTAGGGGGAGTGGAAGAAACAACAGGGGGAGTTGGAGAAGTGAAGCCATCAGCAAGGGTCTGGGCACCCCCAGCAGCAGCATCGGGGGCAGTGGAGGAAGGGACAGTAGCAGGAACAAGAGGGGCAGGGGCAGATGCGGAAGCAGCAGGAAGGGGAGGAGTGCCAGCAGAGCCAGCAGGGGCTGAAGGAAAGAGGAGTAAGAGGCAGCATTAATGACGCAGTCACATTAGGGAGGATGAGAAAAGGCATTAGACTATTCCATGTTAGATATTCAGTGCTTAAACACTAACCAAAAGAATAGAGTATTGAAAAAAGGATGAAACTTGTGTTAAAGGATTATATTAGGCATGCAGCAAATAATTCAAGATGTCTAAGGTAATGTACAGATCTTTTAATTCATTAAAAGCAAGTATCTCTTTTTACCTGAAAGCACTGCTCTGGAAAAAACAGTATTATTCCCTTTATATTGTTATTTTTAGCATAATGTTCTATAAATAGTATGCAAAACTAAACGTAACACACTAAAAAACAAAGGTATTCAATTCTGAATTACATAGATCAGAAAATGAACATTCTAGACAATATCTTATCAGGCAAAAAAGAATTTAAAAACAAATCTTTTTCATGATTTTTTTAAAAGGTATTATCTGCTTATTATTATAATTTAAATATGTAACATTTTGCGTCTTTTGTGTTATGCTTTTTTTTTTTTTGAGACGGAGCCTCAAGCTATCCCCCTGGGTAGAGTGCCATGGCATCACAGGTCATAGCAACCTCCAACTCCTGGGCTCAAGCGAGTCTCCTGCATCCGCCTCCCAAGTAGCTGGGACCACAGGAGCCCACCACAACGCCTGGCCATTTTTTTGGTTGCAGCCATCATTGTTGTTTGGCGGGCCCAGGCTGGGGATTCGAACCCGCCACCTTAGGTGTATGTGGCTGGCGCCTTAGCTGATTGAGCCACAGGCGCCGAGCCATGTTATGCTTTTTAAAACTAAATTTCAACAGTGCCCTCTGATCAAATAAGCACATTTTTCTATTTCAGAGAAGAAAATGGCATTTTCAGAGATTAAGCTTGAGAGTCCACTAAAATTAACTGTTAAAATTATTTTTGTATTTTCCAATCTTTTGTTAGCAATATGATTCTCAGACTGAGTCACTACTGTGTCCAAAGACATGCACTGTCACACCACTAGCTGGAATTAAACATATAACTCACACCAAGTGGTACCTGAAATCTCAAAGCAGCAACTGAGCCACATAACCAAAGGCATAAACAGAGTACGAATTAAGCAAAAACTTACAAATCACTTGGTTAAAAATAACAAATGTACAAAGACTTCTCAACATTTATGGAGCCCTAAAGAAAAAAAATTCTGATTATTACAATCCACTGTAATTAAATCACAAACTGAAATCAAATTCAGGAAGGGAAAGTGAAGATGAAGTACCATTAATGTTTTACCTGGAAACACACTGGGAGGAGAAGGAGTGGGAACAGCAATAGGAACCCCTACACTCCCACTTCCACTGTTCTCCCGACTGCTGCTCCGACTACTTGGGTGGCTTCCTCCACTACTCCCACTGCTGCTAAAGAAAGAAGAGCCACCAAAATATGAGTATCCAGATGTAATAAGATATCAGCACTTTCCAAAATTTTCTGAAGCAAAAATATAGCTATATGAAGAGAATTCAAAAACCTTCAACTTCAAATATGAATTTCTTAATAAAGGTGGGAATAACTGGGTTCAATCGCTCATTTTGACCACATTTTAATTAGTATATATTAAAGAAACTGAGAAAGAAGAAAAAACTCTCCATAAATGTAAGTAACAAATGTTGGGGCTCAACACATTAAAACAGTAAGTATTACCTTCTTATATTGCAGTTTAATGCCCATCTGAAGAAACTTACAATAAAAATATTTTCCTAAACAGATTTTATAATCATACCTTGATATACTATTAATCATATTAATGTTTTATTGTATATAGTTTTTCATCTGTAAAGTTCCACCAAAAAACAACTTGAAATTTCCCATAGTTGGTCCATAATTTTTTCAGATCAACTAGAAATATGTACTTCAAGATGTATGTTCTTTTTCAACTTCTTGACTAACTGCCCAAAGTTGCATCAGAACATGAGGAGAGAGAGGTGGAATCAGATGAGGTTTGGGAGAGTAGAGTGAGGAAAGAACTTAGTGCTTGAAAAATGAGAGAGATTTAACTGAAGTTATCTGAAGAGATTTTGGTACCATGACCATCACATTTTGCACTGAGGTAGAAAAAATACCTGTATGTTCGATTTCTTTGATTCACAGAAGCTGTCCTCACAGGGCTCTGCTGCGAGGGAGCCATATTACGGGTTGGGCTAGGTACGTAATCATTTGGTACCACTGGAGGACGCACTGGCTCCAGTGTGCGGTAGGGGGAGTGCCGCCTACGAAAAGAAGAGCGTATGTATTTTATGATTAAGCAAGTTTCGGCACAATTAAAGAGTTGCCAGTGAAATACAATTTGTAATCAGATAGGAAATGTGTTTTAACATAACCCAGCTACCAATTTCAGTCTTTCCCAAAGTTTCACTTCTCTACCATTAGGGTTTTGGTGAGTATGTTATTTTTCAGTCTCCAACCTCATTTCCCTGTGCTAATGCAATTTTGTTCATGTATTCTCAGAAAGCACAAAAGGTCTTCCACCACTTAACCCAATGTTTCCCAGATCCTACTCTTTCTTAGAGTTTAAATTATTTTACTATCATGCTCCCAATTGCACAGCATGAATGTACTAATTATCCTCCTCTTCACTCTCTCCCTAACCAAGGATGTTCAAACACAGCAGATCATGGATCTACAACACCCACACTGATAATCAATACCAGCTGTAACAACTCATTTCCCTTCTTATCTACTAAATACATACCAATGAAAGTATAACTGTACACAAAAATACACAATTAAATCTTATCTTCCATTCTTACAACCTCACTTTTCTTCCTCAACTTTCACCTGGATGTCTTTTCTCATCCCCCTCCCCAGAGTTCAACATTGACAAGGGAAAGGGAAAGACTACCACCAAGTCCTTCTAACTTTAAGTACTTTCATGGAATGGAATTTATTAACACATATGTCCCTCTTTGTCTCAAAACTTCCTTTTATTTTATTTTTTGTTGTTGTTGTTGTAGTTTGGCTGGGGCTGGGTTTGAACCCGCCACCCTTGGGGTATGGGGCCAGAGCCCTACTCACTGAGCCACAGGTGCTGCTCCCAAACTTCCTTTTAATGGAAGAAAATGAGAAAAGTAAGAAAGGAAATATGATAGCAAATAGGATGCACACTGGAAAATGAGTGATAATTAAACCGGGTCTCATCTCTAAATTTCCAAATTCCTTGTAACAATTATAAATACTCAACTGACATCTTGCGGATGAAATTCTGGTCTTTAAGATAATAAAAACTGGTCAAGATGTCAAAATTAAAAATCTTTCTTTTCCTGATAAAATGTTGTTCAATTAACTTAATTATTTCTTAAAATTCACTTCCCAAAAGGTTCCCAGAGTTCCTTTAACTATTGTTCTCCCGGACCACTCAAATTATGGCTCATTGATTTTGCAGGAGATCACTTTGTAATGACCACATACACTCTGTTACCCCTGAAAAGTCTCTTTGTATAAAAATATGTAAACATTAATAATTAAAAATAAATAAGGGACACTGGATGGAACAGTGGGTCAAAGGAAGAAAAAGGAATGTCAGGAGTTTGGAATTAAAACACTAAAAAGTTTAGGCATCTCAGAAATTATGAATATAATGCAAATGTAAAAAAGTAGAAAATGTTAATTTTCCAACATCTAATTTATATGTTTTCCCAGACAATAAAAACAAGGTTTCATCCAAGGAAAAAACCCTTGAATAACTGAGAACTGTAGAGTGAAAGCAATGATATTAACAAGGGGCAGAGGAATACAGTGACTAGGCAAAGACTATGTGACAAAACCAGGCTGTGACCATCAACTGGCAGACTGGTATTCAGTAACTCTGGTCTCCAAGACTTCTACAAAACCATTGCCAATACACAAGGAAAACAAATACTAGTATATGAATATATCTTCAAAAATTGAGAACATTAGAAAATTTTATCCTTCTAGAGACTGAGTGGGTTATCTTGTTAACAATCTTGATTTAAAACCTAACAAAATCCATTAGGCACTATATTTGATAAAAATAGAAACATTCCACGGGAAAATAAAAACATAGTTCCTCTCACTCTTTCTACTCTTATCCCTGCACCATTATATCCTACTATGTCACCGACATTCTACTCTAATCTAGATTCTTCTCTAATCTAAGCAAAATTGTTTTGTCTACCCCAATGAAGCCAGCCTATTTTCCTGGTTAGAATTCATTTTTGTTCTTTTGTCTCCCACTGGCCTAACTATAATTCAACTTTTGCCAACATAATCCTCCATTAAGTCCCAAATCATCTTTGTCCTGTCCTGATCCATAGTGCTTGATTAGGTTTTGGGGGTGCTTTGTTTTTTTGGTGAGGGGGTCAAAAATAAGATTGTCAATTAAAAACTTTTTAGCATGTATCATAAAGCCAATGGTTTTCAAAGTAATTTATCTTTGTCTTACACATTTTTAAAAACCCAATTTGTGGCATAGCAACCCTGAAAAGTTGACAGAGGACAAATATTACCCCCCTTTTACAGATGAAAAAACTTAATTGCTCAGAGGCTGAGTATGCAGGACCACAGAGTAAACAGCAGAGCTGACCAGAATTTTAGCCATCTACCTTCTGGGCTACATTATGCTCGTTTGACCATAAATCTCCATCACAATAAACCAAGTTTATACTATCATGCTGTAGAAAAGAAATGTCATGCTTTTGCATTTATTGACTGTTTTTAAGAAAAGCCAGATCCAGAGCCCAATTCTGTAGGACCAATTCCCACAACAAATTTTACAGAATTTTACAATCTACACTGCCTTTTTGAGAATAGGCTGAGTTCAATTGCAATACAAAAAACTGTAAAACTTTTATGAAAAAAAGGTATTAAAAATGAGACCTCAATTTATAATAAAATATTAACTTGGGCTAAGATTCTACCTCAAATTCAAAATTCTTCAGAAAAATAATTTTTCTTTCTTTCTTTTTTTCTATTTGGAGACAGAGTCTCATTATGTTGCTCTCGGTAGAGTGCCATGGCATCACAGCTCACAACAACCTCAAACTCTTGGGCTCAAGTGATTCTTTTGCCTCTGCCTCCCAAGTAGCTGGGACTACAGGCACCCCCACAACACCTGCCTATTTTTAGAGATGAGGTCTCACTCTTGCTCAGGCTGGTCTCGAACCTGTGAGCTCAGGCAATCTAGCTGCCACAGCCTCCTAGAGGGCTGGGATTACAGGCACGAGCCACTGTGCCCAACCTAGAAAAATAATTTCTAAACAAAATATTTTTAAAGTATAAATATGCATTTCCCAGGAAAAAGGGAACTTTACATACATAGTAATCCTAAGAAAATGTTCTTGAAATATTCAAAAACATTTTAAATATACATTTTGTTTCATTTTTAAAAACAACAAAAATGAAACGGTGTTCAATTATTACTTAGTTATATACTCACCCAAGTGTCCCCTTCCCTGACATAGGGGGGCTGGGGGGTTTCTGAGTTGGAGGTGTTGTACGCGGCAGCCCACCCATCTTCATATTCTGGGTACTCACCTAAAAAATTTTCAGGAAAACTCAACTTGTATGCAGAGTGAAACAAAGTGGCACAGTTGCAAAATAATGCTATGCTATTTAACAAAGGAAGGGAAGGTTTACATATAGTAAAAAAAATTAGAGGCCATGCATTTCATATGCAATTTCTACTCTACTAATTATTCTACAGTTGTACTCAAAGGACTCTTCCTAACATGAGATTTTCAAATGATTATAAACTGCAAAGACTTTATTTGCCATTAGGCCATCACACCAACAGATCACTGGTTAGACTATTTGAGATTACATTCAATTGAAATTATATAGACTAACTGTAAAAATTTTAGTTCTAATAAACAGTAACTGAATCAGAAACAATAATGCCTTTAAGCAATTCTTTTTAGGTAGCTTCCTTTAGATATCAAGCATATCACAAACAAAATACATTTCTCAAATAAAAATATGCAACTATGCATATGCTCCATTATAACTAAAGAATATAAAGATAAGTTATATGATAAAGAAAATTTTATTTTTTTAATTGTGGACCAGCCTTACAATTCAGATTTTGTTCATGTTCTCTAACAGAGAATTAATTACCTACCTGAAACTGCTAGAAGTTCAAGTCAAGTTCCTAAATATCTGAACCAGAAAGTTAGGGCTGAGGCATCCCATTCAACTGTGAGCAGCACAAGCCCCACAGGCAATCTCCTAGTTCCAATGGGAACTGGACCCATTCAGGCCAAAACTGAAAGTTGATTCAGGCATGAGAAAGAAGTGACAGTCCTAAATCAGAGTTGAACCATGACTCTATGCTCACTCTTCTATACCTAACTGAAATGCCAGCGTAAGAAAGATGGATAATCTGGGAATAATGGATGTCACCAAAGGAACATGTCAGCACTTAAGACAGCTTTAGAAATTTGTATAAATTAAGCATCTAAGGGAAGTCACTCACAAATACAGTTCAAATGCAATCTCAAGTTGTCTGATAATATTTACCATATAGGTTTATATCTGACTCTGTTTCAAGCCCCTAATATTCTAAACTGTCATCTTTAAAACATAAGTCAAAAAGGATCTCAATTATTCAAAAAAAAATGACTATTCAAATTACTTCTACAAAATGAAACTGTAAAACATTATACCACTAAATTCAGAATACATTAGTAATTATAATTTCAAAATATAAATTTTAAGAAAGCAAATCATAATTGTATATAGAGTATTGAGAGTATCAAAACTAACTTTTAGCTTTATTAAAAAATCCTAAAATACTACTTTTTATCTGAAAAATGCAAGAAATAATAGATCAAGAAACAAATTCTTCAAATGAATAGCCCAGTGAACAAGTTGTGTGTGATGTTAAAATAATTTTTAATGACAAATGATACCGTTGAAATGTCAGTATCTTTACAATGAAGCATTAATCTGTTATCCTTTCGTTGTTTCTTTGAAACAATACAAAAGAAACGGATTATCAAGAATAAAGATTAACTTATCCTTGCTCTCCCTCTAATTAATAAGCAGAGGGTATACTAATTATATCTTAAAATGAAAATGCCAAAAAAAGTTTTAAAAAAATCAATCCACATTTGGTGAAAATTTTAGACGAGTAATATCAAATAACAAACAGCTTCTAAAACTGTAAATCTTAATATATACCAGAAGATTTTTAAAGTGATAACCAAAGTCCTTTAAGCTCAACCTTAAACAAAATAAAACCCAAAGTTACTTTAAGTGATGAGAGAAAAGTGAATTAAACACTAAAACTACATCAATTTACTAAAAAAACAAGAAGGAAAAGGAGCAGGAATAGAAAAAAAGTGAAAGAGAATTTTATTCTATACATGGGATAGCTAAAATACTTGAAAACAGCTTTCCAACTCTGGTTTGTTTTAGATTTTGTTACATAAGGTGTTTTTGTTTAAATTGCAGTATCTTCTATCATTATCTTTGAATCTACCTAAAAAGTAGTATAAAATAATCTATAAAGTAAAATCTGGTGGGCATTTCTATAACTAAAACTCAGTACATTTTAATCATCAAGTGGTTGTATGTGTTGGATACCGGGGTTCAATGAGTAACCTAAATACTTTAAGAAACCAGAATCCTTATAGAAAGTTCAATCTAATTTTATACTTTACTAATGCTGCACTATCTTTCTAGCAAGCTAAAAGAGTTTTCCAATATATCCTCAAGGCAGTTTTCCTCTGTGAAAAATGTTTCTATGCTAAGAATGTGCTATGCAGAATATAAATATTGTCATTTAATTTGACCAAAAGGAAGAACAGGAATAAATGCCACACAAAACTTTGGGGGTTTTTTGTATGCAGAGTACTAACCACTATACATTCACAACCTAAACTTAATTTTTATAGTAAGAAAAACCTATTATTATAATTCAAGTTAAACTATGTTTCAAACCTAAAATAATTTCAGAAAAACATGTTTACTGAATAGATATACTGATCCTAAAAACTATTTTTTGAGGGAATTTTTTAAGAGAAAACATTTCCTAAAATGTTTTAGGAAACATTTAGTTTCCTAAATAGTAGTAAAACACTTTTCCTGTGTGTTCGTAGAGGAGAACTTAATTAGTGTGCTTGTGTTTGTGTGTTGGGACAAAGAAACAATTCCACTCAAAATATGGTTGAAAGTTACAAACATAGTATAACTATTATATGGCACATAAACACATAGTTAATGGTCCTGAATCCTAAGTGCTCAGTATACTTTTCAAACTTTTATTTGGGAATTGGAATGAAACTCTCGTGGCTGATTGCAACAATAATTTCATTATATGAAAATTTTTTTATTACTTAAGATGAAAAGTCATTAAAAGTTATGTGAAGCAAGTATTAGGCACAAAGAAGGGTAGGAGGAAACGTCCCCTTTCCCCCCCACCATAGGAAAAAAAAACTCCAAAAAAGAAGAAATATTTAGGTGATAAAGGTTAACACATGGCCATAGATCAAGTACTTTCCCACTGTCCTAGGATGAAAAATTGCAGATAATTGGAGAGGTAGGAGTAGTTCCTTATGACAGAAGAGTAGTCTAGGTCCCCAGGCTGTAGAGGTCTCTGTAACTGCACTACCTAGCTGGCTAATCATTGTGCCTTAGTATTTTCTCTACAATGCTCCCACTTCACATGGTCTCTTCTGTTTGGTACATTCAATACCTCCTTAAATGCTGATATATAATATTCATTACAAATCTCAGTGCTTTCTAGCATCCTGTGAACTGCAGCATTATTTCTAAAACTAGCCAGCCAAGTATTTCTAGTTCATAGAAGACATGACCTCTGCTATGAATTCTCCCACTGATAGATGACCTCGTCCAACAAACGAGTGACAGATGCATTATGAAATGATATGCAGGACATATTCTTCATTTCTCAACCACCTACCAGACTACTCACTACAAGAGCATATGAAAAAAAGGGGGAGGGTAGGAATCACAACGGTCTGCATAAAAAGATTTCTCTGTTTTTAAGGTATTTTTGGAATAAGATTCACATTTAAAATAAGAAATTTCTATAAATCCTATAGAAATCAACAAAAGAAAATATCAATGTGTAAAGAAATTATCAGGAAAGGTTTCAAAGAGGAAAAACATGAACTGGATTGTCAAGTTGAAAGAGAACAGGATTTAAATAAACAAAGAGGAGGGTGTGCGATTTGTACATGAAATAGTGAGGATGGGAAAAAGCTGTGTCAAACAAATTGGGGCCTTCACTATCTGTCCATTTTGTTACCCATTACTGCCATCTAGTACATAATTCTTCAGGTTCCTAGAGACCTCTACCCCTCTTCTCAAACAATCTATATTTTTACCTCAATTCTGAAGGACTACCAGGAAAAGGATCAGAAGATCCTCAGAGGGGAATAAAAGCTGAAACAAGGAATTAAAGTAAAAATTTAGGACAGAGGAAATATTCTTAAGAAGAAGGTTAAAAAAAGACCAAAAACCCCAAGGAGTTGAGAGTCCTATACTCCAGTACACAGATAAGGAAATGTAAGTAAGATTAGGAGAGTAAGGGGAGAATAAAACAGGTAAATAAAGTAATGGAAAAAAATAAAGAGGGACAAATTTCTGCTTGATTTTGAAAATAGTTTCTAACAACTGGCTTTTGTCAAAATGGATTTAATAGTTCAAGACTGCAACTGGGCAATGCCCGCAGCTCAGTGGGTAGGGCACCAACCACATACATAGAGGCTGGAGGGTTCGAACCCTCCAATGACAAATGCAACAAAGAAAATAGCCAAGTATTGTGGCAGGCGCCTGTAGTCCCAACTACTTGGGAGGCTGAGGCAAAAGAATCGCTTAAGAATGAGCGTTTGAGGTTGCTGTGAGCTGCGACACCACAGCACTCTACCAAGGGCAACATAGTGAGACTCTGTCTAAAAAAAAAAGATTGGAACTAATAGGCAAAAACAGATGGATCACCCAAGGGCTGCTGTTCTTTCCGTTGCTTGGGCTAGAGTACAGTGGCCTCAGTCTAGCTCAGATGTCCTCAAACTGCGGTCCACTGAGGACATTTATCCAGCCCGCCGAGTGTTTTTGCCACTGCTACCTGTCCTGCTTAGCAGCCCACTCATCCCGGGGCCTGCAGTCTGGCCCTCCAACAGTCTGAGGGACAGTGAACTGGACCCCTGTTTAAAAAGTTCGAGCTCACTGTAACCTCAAACTCCTGGGGTCAAGTGATCCTGCCGCCTCAGCCTCCCAAGTGGCTGGGACTAAGGAGTATGCCACTTGGCTAATTATTTTTAAATTTTTATAAAGGCATAGCAGCATGTTGCTCAGGCTAGTCTGGAACTCCTGGCCTCAAGAGATACTCCCATCTTGGCCCCCAAAGGCTGGGATTACAGGCACATACTCTCTCGGCCTGTAAGATTCAACTTTTACACAAGGTCTCTTCTGAATCAAATTCTATTATGTCTGGTCCCAAGGTATGATACCTTTATTTAGAGTCTGTTGGAAAAGTATTAAAAGTCTGACAGTAATGGAAGCAAAAATAGAGCTCAAAAAGAGCTAAGGAAGAGATGGAAAAAGAGAAAGGGCTAGATCTTAAATATGTTTTAAATTATAAGCACATTTTAAAGCTACCCTAATTAAAATGGGGATAAGGAATCCAAAATCCTTTTGATACCAGGAGACTTCTAAGATCCACCGGATTCCAAAAAGCTCAGGGATCTAAACTAAGTGTGATGTTAAGGGATCTTATGTAAGTGAGATTTGTCTAGATCAGTGGTTCTCAACCTTCCTAATGCCGCAATCCTTTAATACAGTTCCAGTGTGTTATGACCCACAGGCTGAGGACTGCTGGTCTAGATCTTCTCTAGGTTTGACCTCCCAGTTTGACCTCTTACCTGGGAACAGATCCTGAACCCAGAAAAATCAAGTAGGAATCACAGTAGAGGAAATAAGCATATGGTAGTGGCTTGGGCAAACTGATGTCTGTTTCTGTATTTTTTCTTCAGTTAATCTTTTTGTGCAGTTCTATTGCTTTGAAGATTAACACAAAAGCCAAAATTTAAATACAGACTTAGAGGAAACAGGCCACAGCAAACACAGACTGATTTTGGTCTAGTTCAATGCAACTCACCTATTTTTAACAAAAAGCAATCTCCTCATGACGCCACATGTCTTACTCGCCAAGGGTGAAGGTTTGGAGCCAACAATCCAATCAATAACACAGTAAGAGCACTTGCCTGGGCTCCTCTAGCCAGATCTATTTACTATGATTGAATGAAATTTCTGTGGGCACAGTTAAGGATTCAGAACTAAGTCACCTTATCACTGACTACATGGCCAACAACAGGGTATTAGTGGAAAAAATATAAATTTAAAAAGAAATTACAAAGCTTGTCTAAGAAAAAAAGAACAAGGAAGAAATGCAGGCTAAATTTGGTGAAAATAATTTTAGTAACCTATTTAACAAGGTTACTTATATACAGTTGAATTTCTTTTACCATCAATCCTCCAAAATACTGAAATGAATAACATGGTTTTACATTATTTAATATTCACATTTTTAAATTCCTAAAGTTCATACTGAAGCATATACTTTATATAGCTACTTGAAAAAACATTTTTTGCAAAATATGTGATACTGCAACTTAAAAAAAAAAAACCGTAACACTGAATATTTTCTGCTTCTCAATTTCTTTACACTGATAAAGTTAAAAGATGACATACTGGCCAAAAGTATATCATACAGCATACCATTTATAGAATAAAAAGGTTATTACACAGGGGGAGAGTTAAATTAAGCACATTAGTTGGCCCTCCAATTCCTACATTTACAAAAACCGAGATAATTATATTTTGTAACATTTTATGATAGGGTAACCTACGTTTCAGTTTCACAAAATACATAAATGCTACAGAATAACCATTCATTCATTAAATATTTACTAAGCACCTAATGTTTGTTAGGTACTGCTCTAGGCACAAAAGATAAGAGCATGAACAAAACAGACAAGAATATCTGCCCACAAGGAATAGGAAGACACATCACAATTGCATGACAAAAAATAAAGTAAAAAAGAAGAATCATTTGTTGGTTTTAAAAGGCCAAATCTCTCTTAACTCCCCATATGTAATATTCTACATAAGAATAAAGAATGGAAATCAAGCCCTGGAATCTCTTACCTTAAATCTAAGCAACCACTTAATGCATAAATGGAGCAAATAAAAGAGGTAAGGAAAAAAAGCATTGAAAGGTTAGTTGAAACTTCAAGATGTGAAGAGAAAGGAATAAAACAAAGAAAAAACAAGTTAAGCATTCAGCATTAACAAAATAATGTCTCAGTAGATCATAGAAAGAGTGGTTAAAGCAGAATGTGTCATGGACAGGAGTTTCTTTGATGAAATTATTTAAGACAATGTTTTATTTAAAAAGTTAATTTTATTAAAGATTTCTTCAAATTAGTGACCCTTAACCACTAAAAGTCCAAACAATGAAGGGACTACATACAGAGTCCTGAAAGAATAACATTTTAATTTCTGGATTAAAAAAGAATGGGGAGGAAAATTACCTTGTAATTATGTAAGTGGGAAAACACAAATGTAATATTTTATCAATTAGAGTGTCTTTAGCATTAGATGCTGACAATATGCTAAAAGATTCTATTAGCAGGTGTTAGCCTTGAATTAATTTTCCAAGGTAGAACAAATTTTAGTTATTAATTAACCATACAATTACACATTTTATTTTAACATGCTCTAATTAATAATCTAAATGTTAGATTTAGATTTATCACGTATAAAATTAAACATCAAATTCCAGGTAATTGTACTTGTATCAAAACTGAGAAGAAAAGGAAATTTTAAAAATAATGTTCACTGTATATTTTCACCTAGATCTGTATTAAATTTAGGTTTAACTGATTTCCAGCCATAATAGTTTGGGTTTCTTTTTTATTTAAATATGTTTATATTAGGAAAAAGTCAAATGCATAAACTGCACAGTTTCATATATATATATATATTTATTTATTTAAAGTTATATTTGGTAATTCATTGTCTTCCAAATCACTGATCCTACGCAAATTTTAAATAACTCAGTACTTAGCTAAAGCTCTGAGTAGTTTAAGAACAAATACTAATTTAAATGAAATTTACATGTTCCTTATTGTTTGTTTTTTTCCACTCTCCACCTTTCCCCTGTTCTAGGTTTGATTATGGTACTTTTTTTTTTTCTGTAGACACAGTCTCCCTCTGCCACCCTGGCTAGAATGTCATGGCATCATCATACTTCACTACAAACTCAAACTCCTGGACTCAAGTAATCCTTCTGCCTTAGCCTCCTGAGTAGGTTGGACTACAGGTGTGTACCATCATGCCTCACTAATTTTTTCTATTTTTAGTAGAGATGGGGCCCTGCTCAAACTCAGGCTGATCTGTAACTCCTGAGGGCAAGTGATCCTCCTGCCTCAGCCTCCAGAGTGCTAGGATTAAAGGTGTGATTACAGTGCTTTACTTTTTTTTATTTCATGGAGACAGAGTCTCACTTTGGTAGAGTGCCATGATATCATAGCTCACAGCAACCTCAAACTTTAGGGCTTAAATGATTCATTGCCTCATCCTCCCAACTAGCTGGGACTGTAGGCGCCCACCACAACACCTGGCTATTTTTAGTTACAGGATCTCACTCTTGCTCAGGCTGGTCTTGAACTCAGGACTAAGCTCAGGCGATCCACCAGCCTCAGCCTCCCAGAGTGGTTACAGTGCACCTGGCCTTGATTACAGTACTTTAATATACAAACTAGGCACTCAAATACATTTTAAAAGATAGCCAAAAATATATAATAGCTATATATGGCATATATAATGGCTATATACTCAAAAGTAGTAGAAATATTAATTCATATATTAATTTTACCTACACTATTCTCACTCAAAATGTTGGATATAGTATTTAAAAATTCGAAGTGCATATTTAACAACATATGTCGATTTTGAAAACCAATGCCAAAAGTCTGTTAAAAAATTATGATAAGGTAAACACTTCAATAACATGCTGAGTAATTTTTAATCAGTCATATTAAATCATTAAAATTAGGTTACAGCACACTTATTTAATCAATCTATATGAGGTATTATGTTAAGTGATTAAGCAAATGAAATTCATTCAATAATGGTTGTTTAAAACTTCAGAACACAGCACTGAGAAAAAGAAGGATAAAACAGTTACAGTTACAAGGAACTTTCACAACCACAAGGAGGCCAAGACTTGGTCCTTTAAGAAAGAAAAGATAAAAGCTTAAATTTTTTAAAGAGTTTTATTATGCACTACTGTTTAAAAAGCTTGATAATAATTATACCTACCTTTACTCCATGTCCAATGTCATCTAGAATTGTATAGTCAATAGGTTTCCTAATATAACGAACGGGTCGTTCAAGGTTGGCTGGAGCAATAATCTTATGTGTCCTTGAAGTGTTTTTATTGGTAGTCAAAATACCAATTTCTCTTCTTGCAACTTTCTCTTTATGAATATCAACTGTCTGCAAAATATGATATAAAAACATACGATATAAAAACACAAAAATGTATATCTCTGATGTCCAGAAAGATCAAAATATAAATGTCCAGAGATCTAATATTGCTATTTATAGTCTCAACTACACTTGCTAAAGTTTCTTCTTTGGAGACTACAGACTTTCTCCATTTTTAAGCTAACAAAGATTGACAAACCTTGGCCCACAGGCCAAATCTGGCCCACCACCTGATTTTTACAGTGTGGAGCCAAAAGCATTGTGTTTATGTTTTTTAATGATGGGGGAAAAAACAAAAAGAATACTATAACTGATGAAAATTATATGAAATTCCAATTTTATTTTCCATAGTCGTTTTATTGGAACACAGCCACGTCGCTTACTTGCTTCCTTATCTATTGCTATTGATACAGTATAATGGCAGAGAGCAGGAACCAAAACAGAGATGCTATGGTCCACAAAGCCCAATATATTTATTAGCTGGCCTCTTTACAAAAAAAAAAACCTTTGGGCTTGGCACCCATAGCTCAGTGGTTAGGGTCCCAGCCACATGCACCCGGGCTGGTGGGTTCAAACCCACTTCAGCCTGCTAAACAACAAAAAAAAAAATAGCCAGACATCATGGCGGGTGCCTGCAGTCCCAGCTACTTGGGAGGCTGACGCAAAAGAATCACTTAAGCCCAAGAGTTCGAGGTTGCTGTGAACAACACCACAGAACTCTACTTAGGGCGACATGAAACTCTTTATCACCAAAAACAAAAAAGGCTCAGCACCCATACCCCAGTGGTTGCAGCATCAACCACATACACCAAGGCTGGTGGGCTCGAGTCCAGCCCAGGCCAGCTAGGGCAACGATGACAACTGCAGCAATGAGTGGCCAGGTGTTGTGGTGGGCACCTATGGTCCTAGCTGCTTGGGGAGCAGAGGCAGGAAAATCGATTAAGCCCAAGATTTGGATTTTAGGCTCAGTGCCTGTGGCTCAAGTGGCTAGGGCGCCAGGCAGGTACACCTAAGGTGGCAGGTTCAAATCCAGCCCGGGCCTGCCAAAACAACAATGATGGCTGCAACCAAAAAATAGCCAGGTGTTGTGGCGGGTGCCTGTGGTCCCAGCTACTTGGGAGGCTGAGGCAGGAGACTCATTTGAGTCCAGGAGTTGGAGGTTGCTGTGAGCTGTGATGCCATAGCACTCTACCCAGGGGGACAGCTTGAGGCTCTGTCTCAAAAAAAAAAAAAAAACAGATTTGGAGTTTGCTGTGATGCCACAACACTCCACTCTACGGAGGACAACATAGTGAGACTCTGTCTCAAAAAAAAAAAACAAAATTTTGCCAACCTATACAATAAAGCAAGCTAACTTTTCCCTTTCCATTAATATTTAACCTAATACAATAATTAAGAAAGCCCTAATGATTAATCTGACTACATTTAAAAGTAACCTATCAATATAATTTCTCCCAGTGTTTAAACTTTTTTTTCTTTTGAGACAGTCATTACATCCCTCTTGGTACAGTGTTATTGTGTCACAGCTCACAGTAACCTCAAACTCTTGGGCTTACCCAGAAGTACTCAAACTTTTTAAACAAGGGGCCAGTTCACTGTCCCTCAGACCGTTGGAGGGCCAGACTGCGGGGCCCTAGGACAAGTCAGCTGCTAAACAGGACAGGCAGCGCGGCAAAAACACCTGGTGGACCAGATAAATGTCCTTGGCAGGCCGCATATGGCCCAGAGGCCATAGTTTAAGGACACCTGGCTAAGCAATTCTCTTGCCTCAGCCACCCAAGTAGCTGAGACTACAGGCACCCACCACAACGCCCAGCTATTTTTTGTTGTTGTTGTAGCTGTTGTTGTTTAGCAGGCCTGGGCCAGGTTCAAACCCTCCAGCCTGGGTACATGTGGCCAGTGCATGTGGCTGGCACCCTAACCACTGAGCATGGGAGTTGAGCCATTAAACATACTTTTATAAAAAAATAAAGAAGGATAAAATGTAACTATAATCTTAAAAATAAAGAGTCATTTTCTGAGAAACCTTCTTATATTTTATCATAACTCAATACTTATAAAGTATTTCATTTACTTATTCACTATTATATATTATATGTAGAATATGTTATTAAATATATTATTATATTTATTATTTAGTAAATGCTCACACATGACATAATTTAATACAGAACAATATGTTCAATGTGTTCTTACAGTCTTCTAATTGCCAGCAGAGGGTGAATTTCTTCACATACACAAGTGATTATTGCATACACTAAAGCAGTATTTTTAAAATGCAAGTTGCAATCTCATGGTATATGAAAAGCAATTATTTCAATATGATAAGTATCGTATTTTTAAACATTTGTTATATACACAAAATATATACATTAATTATGCACTGAATACAATGTAACACATTTTTTTTCCTGTGGATTAGAGTCGAAATAGTTTGGTAAACACTTCACTGAAACTGTTCACTTCTCTTACTAACACTCCTGGCTCAAGCAGCAATTTACACACAAGATTTTTTTAACTTCCCCCATCCTACTTCAAATTCCCCTTTCTAAAAGAACCAGCTGGTAGTAACAATGAAAAGAAAAGATGATAACCAGAGATTGTGACATTATTAAAGAACACTATAAGAAATTTAAAAGCTAATCATTTATCTTACTAAATTGGGTAAAGTATGAAGTAAACTTGAACCAAATTCCAAACACCTTATTTCTCTACAACAATGTGATCTTTTTTGAGTCAGAGTCTTACTTTGTCGCCCTCAGTAGAGTGTCCTGGTGTTATAGCTCATAGCAACCTCAAACTCTTGTGTTCAATTGATTCTCTTGCCTCAGCCTCCCATGTAGCTGAGACTACAGGTGCTTGCCACAACACCCAGCCCCAACAATGACATCTTAAAACCAACAGAATACACATGCATCAGAGCTCATAAGTGTCTAAATAAAGTCAAATTACAACTAACCATGCTAACAAAAATTATCATTTTACATATTTCTTTTTAAGAAAAATTTGTCTCTGAACTTTTTCTGTACAGTTTAGATAAATTATGAGAACTGCTTTCCTTTTCAACTGCTTGGGGGAGCTATAATAGAAAAGAGAAGTTTGCATATTGGTAATGATATTGTGATTTGCTTAATTTTTAACTCTGGAGAAATTGAAACTAATCACATTTTACATACATACATTTAATGAGTCATATTGAATCATTAAAAACATAGGATAGGAAAATTATTTCATATTTATCAAATACGCTACAATTTTTTTTTTGTGACAGAGTCTCACTTTGTCATCCTTGGCAGATAGAGTGCCGTGGCGTTATAGCTCACAGCAACCTCAAACTCCTAGGCTTAAGTGATTCTCTTCCTCAGCCTCCCAAGTGGTTGGAACTACAGGAGCCCGCCACAATGCCTAGCTATTTTAGAGACAAGGTCTTGCTCTGGCTCAGGCTGGTCTTGAACCTGTGAGCTCAGGCAATCCACCAGCCTCACCTCCCAAGTGCTGGAATTACAGGCATGAGCCACCGTGCCTGGCCTACAAATTTTTTTTAAGAACAAAATACAGCGCTTACTTTTTACACAATTGGTTTTTGTCAGATCAATAAAAGGTGTATAAGAGAATGTAATCCTCTTACAACACTGTTTCATTCTCCTCAGTTTTTAGAAATGTACTTAACTTACTCAGAAGAATGTAAACCTGACCAACCACAACAGAATTCCACCATTAGTAACAAACTAGAATTTGAATTTCAAATGTTCACGGAAAAAATAAATTCCTGGAGGATGAAAAGCAGGAAGCACTGATATAATAATGTATACAATTCAAAATGATTACACTAGGCCGGGAGTGGTGGCTCATGCCTGGGAGGCCGAGGTGGGTGGACTGCTTGAGCTCAGGAGTTCAAGACCAGCCTGAGCAACAGTGAGACCCTGTCACTCTAAAAAAAAAAAAAAAAAAAAAAAAAAATAGCCAAGCACATGACAGGCACCTGTAGTCCCAGCTATTTGGGAGGCTGAGGCAAGAGGATTGCTTTAGCCCAAGATTTTGAGGTTGCTGTGAGCTGTCCATTGCACTCTACTAAGGGTGACAGAGTGAGACTGTCTCTTTAAAAAAAAATGATTACACTATCATTATCTAGGGCTTTCTGCAACTATAAAGTGGTGCTTATGGAAAGCATAACCCCCAGTATTAACATTTAGAAAACAGCTACCACCTTCTACATGTATTCTCTTTTTGCATTTTTTTCTTCATTTTTCTTAATCAACTCTGCTGTTGTTGCTGCTTAGTAAAACTGGTAAAAACAAAATTGTAATCATTGAACGTTGACAATCAAAATGTTTAAAACCTTCAAACTTATGGAGCAGAGAAAGCACTGTGGGACATTTAGAGCTCTGATTAACAAACAAGGTGGTCACAAAATTTTCTGGCTTGAAAACTCCTACAACTTTCCCAGCTATTTGGGAGGCTGAGGCAAGAGAATTGCTTTAGCCTAAGAGTTTGAGGTTGGTGTGAGCTCTGACACCACGCCACTCTCCCAAGGGCAACATAGTGAAACTCTGTCTCAAAAAAAAAGAATTCTTAAGGGTGTACATCTATGGAAAGTCAAAATAATTTAGTTTTCGCTATATTATGTTTCTAGCGGTGTACTCTAAAAGAATGCTAAGAAACATCAGAGCAAAGTTACTCAACAATAGTGCTATGAACGTTTTGAGCCCAATGTAATCCTTTGTTGTGGGGGGCTGTCCTGAGCATTATAGGATACAGAGAAGCATCCATGTAGAAAACTGCAGCACTCCCCCACCCCAGGCTTTGACAACCAAAAATGTCTGACATTGCCAAATGTCCTTTGGGAACATTGGGAACATTTCCCCTTTAGGGAAAAACTTCCCTGGATGAGTACCAATGATTTAGAGGATGGACTAATTAGCTGGTCGTTACATTATTCACTCTCAAACAGCAACTGTTTCCAAACTTTTCACAAGAGCTGATTCAAGATTAATGCTTTTCCTGATTGCCTAAGTATAGATGTTGGGAGTTATAAACAGTTTAAAAATGTCTACAATAATAAAGGTTAAGAAAACCCAAGAGTACTTGTATTCTTGCCATCCTCCTTACCACACTGGGTTGTAGTATAAGAATTCCTAAGGGACTCCGTGCCTATGGCTCAATCGGCTAAGGCGCCAGCCACCTACACCTAAGGTGGCGGGTTTGAATCCCCAGTCTGGACCCGCCAAACAACAATGATGGCTGCAACCAAAAAATGGCCGGGCGTTGTGGTGGGCGCCTGTGGTCTCAGCTCAAAAAAAAAGAATTCCTAAGGACAGTATCAAATATACCTGTAGAAAATGGCTATGATGTTATGTGGAATTTGAATAATAACTTGATGGCAAGCACTAAATCTGCTCCATAAAAAGAAGAATATTTAGTCTTTGAACCAAATCTCTCCTGAGGTTTTCATCAAATACCTACTTCAGTTTTTTAAATAGATTTGTCTTATAGAAAACATAAGCATATTAATATTAGAAAGAATGATATGATAAACACCCACCCATACCTATCACCCAGCTTCAACATTCATTAGCTTATAGCCAATCATCTTTTTTTTTTTTTTTTTGAGACGGAGCCTCAAGCTGTCCCCCTGGGTAGAGTGCCACGGCATCACAGTTCATAGCAACCTCCAACTCCTGGGCTCAAGCGAGTCTCCTGCCTCAGCCTCCCAAATAGCTGGACCATAGGCACCCGCCACAACGATCGGGCATTTTTTGGTTGCAGCCATCATTGTTGTTTGGCGGGCCCGGACTGGGGATTCAAACCCGCCACCTTAGGTGTACGTGGCTGGCGCCTTAGCCGATTGAGCCACAGGTGCCGAGCCAGCAATCATCTTTAAGAGAAATTTCAATGGGGCACAGTGGCTCAATCCTAACACACTTGCCAAGGCAAGTGAATCCCTTGAGCTCAGGAGTTCAACCAGCCTCAGGAAACGCAAGACCCCATCTCTACTAAAAATAGAAAAATTAGCTGGATGTTATGGCAGGCGCCTGGAGTCCCAGCTACTCAAGAAGCTGAGGCAAGAGGATCACTTAAACCCAGGAGTTTATGGTTGCTGTGAGCTAGACTGATGCCACTGTACTCTTGCCTGGGCAACAGAGTAAGACTCTGTCTCCAAAAAAAAAAAAAGAGAGAGAGAGAAATTTAAGCTCTTTAATGTACATAATGTATTTTTAAATAAAAAACATAAATACTATGGTTTTCTTATATCAAATTCACAACTTTCAATAATCATTACCTTTGCCTTCATAATACAGTTTCATATTATGATGCTGGAATTAATTAAGTTGAATGAACTTGTAAGTACAAGTTCAACACTTGTACTTGGGAAGAATTTTAACAGTAAGAAAGTATTTCAAATTTATCCTAGTTTATAAAGATACTAGTTTTATAACAATAACCTTATTAAGAAGAAGCCTCAATAACAGCACTCACCTATGGCAAGTAAAAATATGTTCACTTAGCAAAGTAGACTAAAACTAATCCAAGCACACTGCTATTAATGGTAGTACTGTTTGCTATAGTTCCAGTTAACTAAAAAACATACAAAGAAAAATCATCTGCAATTGTATGACTTATTCATCTCTTCTCCCATGGTTCCTTATCAATTAATTTCCCCATCCTTCTCACTGATTTTGCCAAGCTGGACTTGCATGCTGCAGGCTTCCCCCATGACACTTAAGCCAGACAGTGCCAAACCCAGGTTCCTACAGGATACCTTGTATTACCTTGAGATAATCATACTGACTCCAAGCCCCTTTGCAAGCCTGAACCCCCACTCCCACATCACCCTCATGAGCCCAAGCACATGCTCAGGCCATAGCAGATGACAGGAACATACTATATAAAATATTTTGTTTTAGAATTATCCATGCATTGTTGTTTCCCATTACCACAGACAATTGAGAGTTGATTGCTCTGGATGGCACTACCTCAAATAGTTGCCCATCAGAGTGGGAGAACATCTGCAATCAAACAATTACAGTGGATTAACTCAATTGAGTGTTTCTCAATATGTCCCAATTTTTTATTAGTAAATTGTTTTAAATAACCAATTAATTCTTTAAATTATAAATACATTTCAAATTATTCATTGGTCATGAAACAAATTAGTCCCTAACAAACTGGGTAATTTTAAGTCATTCAATGTTTTATAAAGTAACATAAAAACTATACATAGGAAATTGATTAGATAGTATATAAATTCTACTTTCAATGTATAATTATATATAATAACCTCCAATGAGTATTTCCCTAATTTAAAATTGGGGATTTTAAAGCAAGGCTATATATATAAAGTTTTTACACAAAAACTACCCCACATGTTGAATTCTTCAGGGTTTAGACCCACCACTGCCTTTCAGTACCTAACTCTTGAGAATTACTTCCAATCCTTTTATTGTTTTACAATCATACTTTTCCATCTCCTTTACTTGCTACCCACTAAACTAATTCAGGGCTTAGCCCAGTAAGTCCTAATCAGCTCTTGAGAAGGTAGGATGAACGCAACCTCTTACAGTTATGTTGCCTTTTGATCTCTCGATCTTTTACTCTAACCCATAATACACTCAAATTCAGACAGTATTGACTGGTCTTCCTATCCAAGAGAAAAGCTGAGCCTGGCTCAAAAGAATTTTAGTTTACAAGGCCAGGCATGGCAGCTCATGCCTGTAATCTTAACATCTAGAAGGCTGACGTGGAAGGATCATCTGAGCTCAGGAGTTTGAGACTAGCATGACCAAAAGCAAGATCCACCTCTACTAAAAGTAAAATCAGCTGGGCATTGTGGTGGGTGCCTGTAGTCTCAGCTATTCAAGAGGCTAAAGCAAGAGTGTCACTTGAATCCAGGAGTTTGAGGTTGCTGTGAGCTAGGCTGATGCCAGAGCACCTTTACCTAGACAACAGAGACTCAAATAAATTAATTATTTAATTAGTTAATTAATTCATCAAGTTTAGTTCACAGATTTATAAGAATTTTAGTTTAAATAATGTTCTGTAAACCTTAGTTTAAATTTGCCAGAAATAGACACAAAATAAGAGACACAGTAAACTGCACTTATCCTTATATTATATTTAATGTGTGTGCCTGTATCTAAGTATTGAACAAAATTAAATGTTAGCTCTGATAGCTATCTTAAAAAACATTTAATGTTAATTTTATTTCTGTGATCAATCAAAAGATCAAACTTTTTTTTTTTTTGAGACAGAGCTTTAAGCTGTCCCCCTGGATAGAGTGCCGTGGCATCATAGCTCATAGCAACCTCCAACTCCTGGGCTCAAGTGAGTCTCCTGCCTCAGCCTCCCAAGTAGCTGGGACCACAGGCACCCGCCACAATGCCCGGCTATTTTTTGGTTGCAGCCTCATTGTTGTTTGGCAGGCCCGGGCTGGATTTGAACCCGCCACCTTAAGTGTATGTAGCTGGTGCCTTAGCCACTTAAGCCATAGGTGCCAAGCCAAGATCAAACTTTTCAGTTATAAAAGTTGATAGAATAACAGCAACAAAGATAGACAAAATGTCCCTATAACTAACCATCCCTAAAACACATACAGTAATCCATGTTACAAATCTGTTCTAATACTGCTTTAAGTATATGATGAGTATGATGTGAATCAGCAAAAAACTTAATATTATACTGTCTTTTTTTTTTTTTGTCCAGGGCTGGGTTTGAACCTGCCACCTCTGGCATATGGGGCCAGCGCCCTACTCCTTTGAGCCACAGGCGCCTCCCTATACTGTCCTTTTAATCCAAAAAATGTCTAATACTATACATTCCTAACCAATTCTGTCTTGTTTTTCAAACATTTGACATTTAGAAAAAATGAGTTTTTGCTTTGTTTTGTTGAAGTATTTCTTCCTGATACATAAGTGGCAGAGTCAATGCAATTCTCATCCTTAGATTCCAATTCAGAATAATTTGGGAAAGAGTTCAGTTACACCAGAGTAACAGAGGGTTAAAAATCAAAGGGCACAGACTGAGGTAGATAGCAAAGCCAATAGTACAGAAAGAGAAGCAAATACAAATCAAGCTTATGTGTGAGAATCCCAATAAAAATTCAAGATGGAAAAAAACTCAGAAATCATCTAGTCAGTCCCATAAGCCATATAAATGAGAAAGTTCAAAGGAGTCAAACGTCACACAAGTCAGTACAAAAGCCAGAGTAAAACCTGGATGTTTTGATTCTTCCCTAGCCAATCCTACTCAGTGTTAGTTTCCACTAAAAAGGAGTAATGGGTTAGAACACTAGGAGACTAAAAGTAACAATAATCTTACCCAGGAAATATAAAAAAGAAAGTGATGAGAAAAGAATTTGAATACTGCAGATAACTATTACCTTCTACCAGACAGTCCTCACAACTCTTGAAATGTACTGCTGTTCCAATAAACATGTGATCTTTGCTTTGACCTGACTGAACCTTGATTTCTTTGCTGCTTCAGCTCAGTCTTCTATACAAACTCTCACAATCTAGTATTTTTGAACAAGCTATACAAAAATCTTGACTCAAGATAAGAACCGCCTGGCTACCTCTAGAAATATCTAACATTTTAAATAATAATCTAAAACATAATACAAATTTAGAATCCAACATTTAAGAAAAAATATTTTAGAGAAGACAAACTATGACTACATGCCAACATGGCCCACAGCCTGTTTTTATACCACCCATAAGCTAAGAATGGTTTTAACATTTTTATTTATTTATTTATTTTGAGACAGAGTCTCACTATGTCACCCCAGGGGAGGGCCGTGGTATCATAGCAACCTCAAACTCCTGGGCTCAAACAATCCTTTTGCCTCAGCCTCCCAAGTAGCTGGGACTACAGGCACCCACCACAACTCCTGGCTATTTTTAGAGACGACGTCTTGCTCTTGCTCAGGCTGTCTAGAACTCCTGAGTTTAAGCAATACAACTGCCTGGGCCTCCCAAAGTGCTAGGATTACAGGCATCAGTCACCACACCATACACCACACCACACAAAGAATAATGAGTCCATATGTGGCGTGGCCCACAAAATTTAAAATATTTGCCCTCTGGTCCTTTATAGAAAAAGTTTGCCAACCCTTGCTTTAGTAGTTTTTACTGAGTATTCACTTCATAAACCAAAAACATTTTCTTTTATACTACAGAATAATCTTCCAGTGTAAAGAGCAAATAGTTCACATATTCAAATGACTTTTTACATACAAAATTCTGTCTGTACATTAAACATAATTGAAAAAAATTTCAATCCTTAAGGCAAATGCTTGGAAATATATATAAATTTTTAAAAATTTCCTAGACACAGCCTCTATCAATCCATTTCTCCTACTCAACCTAACATACTAACATATATTTTATATAAACTTAAGAGTCATTGTAAAACTGTAGATCCCTTCACCTCTCCAAGTATTGCCCTCTAGACACCTAACTCCAAATAAAAATGGTTCAAAGTATTACTTTTTTTACATTTAAGTGACACTTTATTCACACATATCTAACACACATATATACATTGAGAAAGGTTTCTAAGAAAGGGTTTGTTGGCTCAGCACCTGGGGCTCAATCAGCTAGGGCGTCAGCCACGTACACCTAAGGTGGCAGGTTCGAATCCCCAGCCCGGGCCTTCCAAACAACAATGATGGCTGCAACCAAAAAATGACCGGGCGTTGTGGCGGGCGCCTGTGGTCCCAGCTACTTGGGAGGCTGAGGCAGGAGACTGGCTTGAGCCCAGAAGTTGGAGGTTGCTATGAGCTGTGATGCCATAGTACTCTACCGATGGGGATAGCTTGAGGCTCCATCTCAAAAAAAAAAAAAAAAAAAAAAAGAAAGGGTTTGTTGTTTTTTTTTAGGGGGTTTATTTTTTATTGTAGGGGAATAAATGTGCTATGGTTCCTTTTAAAATAATTTTCTTAAGTAAAGATATGCTTTCATGACAGTAGAAAATAAATCTATTCACATACCTACCAAAGAAATAAAGTGTTGGTGGTACCTCCTAAGTTAAACATAACCTGGCAATTCTTAACTACTTCCCAAAAAGACTGAGGAGCTAGGCAAAAAAGTGAGAATTTTCCAGCTTCCAAATGATCAGGCAGAAAATGCAACCCATCAGCTATGGAATTAGTAATAGCAAACTAGCAAACTCCTATGCTTTTCCATACTAGGTACCGTACATAATTTACACACCACAATTCCACATTTAACCAATAAATGAGTTCCACTTAACCATTATAAACTATTAGGTCATGCCTACTATTCTTTTGTTTGTTTGTTTGTTTGTTTTTTGAGACGGAGCCTCAAGCTGTCCCCCTGGGTAGAGTGCCATGGCATCACAGCTCATAGCAACCTCCAACTCCTGGGCTCAAGCGAGTCTCCTGCCTCAGCCTCCCAAGTAGCTGGGACCACAGGTGCCTGCCACAACGCCCGGTCATTTTTTGGTTGCAGCCATCATTGTTGTTTGGCGGGCCTGGGCTGGGGATTCGAACCCGCCACCTTAGGTGTATGTGGCTGGCGCCTTAGCCAATTGAGCCACAGGCGCCAAGCCATGCCTACTATTCTTTCAATGGTTTTAGGCAAGTAATTGCAGATACAACAATATAAATGTTGATTTCCTAGATTTGACAACTGCTAAGAGTTTTCAGTGCTCGCTTTGGCAGCACATATACTAAAATTGGAATGATACAGAGAAGATTAGCATGGCCCCTGCGCAAGGATGACACGCAAATTCATGAAGCATTCCATATTTTTCAATAATTAAACAAAACAAAAAGTTTTCAGAACTACGTTAGATATTAATGACCTACAGAGGCTAGGTCTTCAAAAAACTCTTCAGGTGGTATCCAGTTTCTTATAGGCTTCTTCAACAAATGCTAATATGTTCTTAATCTGGGAGGAATTCTGAAGAACATACAAGTCCTTTAGAAGAGCATTCTGGTTTGGAATTAGTGTCAAAATTTCTTTCTGAAGTGTGGGTGCTTTGAGACTTTTCTGAGAAAGTTCTGGAAGAGAGAGTACACTCCTACTATCCATTTGAAGCACCTGTTTTTGTGTCTTTTCTTCCGCTTCTACCTCACTGGCCAGAATTTCAGTTTTGTTCTTTAGGCTCTGGATATTCTGTCATCAATTCTGCAGTCTCTACCATTTTTTCTATTTCTTCCTGCAATAATGCCAGACCTTCTTTATTCGCTTGCTCCCATGCCCTTTCCACATCCAGTAGACTTGACATATGAGTTAAATTGTTCAGCATTTCAGGAGAGACTTTCAGGGTTTCATAAAGTTGTAGCAATCTTTTTCAGTATGTTGAGATAATACTGCATTTCTTCTCTTTCTCTACTATTATTCAAAATTGTTAATATGACTGATTCCATCATTGTTTGCAAATGCTCTCTGCTATTCTTTGCAAGTGGTTGCCAGATTTTTCTTTTGTTGGGTGCTATCTATCTGTTTTATTAGTATGCTTTGTTTGTCCTTCAGAAGACAGATGCTTTGGATGATTTTTATTTTTTCCCCATGTTTCTAACCTTTTTCTCTGACAACTCATCATCATCAGTTTTTCTTTTTGAATTTCTTTTTAACTATTGAGCCTTTTTCTTGGAAACATGTGATTTACCAGGCATCTTGATCACTGATTTCTCATGAACCCTTCTGGAAGCCACGCTCAGGGTAATTCACACCCAAACAACCAAAGTATTCTTGACACCTCTTAGGCCTCTATTATTTCTGACCTATACACCTACTTCTCTTATTTTTTACTTATTTTGAGTCTCAAGCTGTCCCCCTGGTCAGAGTGCTGTGGTGTCAAAGCTCATAGCAACCTCCAACTCAGGCTCAAATGATCCTCTTGCCTCAGTTTTTTTTTTTTTCTATTTTTAGTAGAGATTGGGGTCTCACTTTTGCTCAGGCTGTGTGAGCCACCGCATCCAGCGCAAGAATAACTTTAAAAGATGACGTTAATTAGACCGTCTTAATTAAGTGCCAATTCATATGATACTCAAAAGAAAATGTTCTCGTTAACTGAATTACACATCTAATCTAGAATAGTCCCCTTGTTCCTTCTGCTTTCTACCTTTTTCTACCAAAGAACTACAGAATTCTAATAAGAAAATACATGATTATCTATTATTGCCATTTGCTTGTTATCATTTACCCATATACTCTCTCCTATGTACTCCTAATAATAAAAAGTTGTCCCTTGGGGCAGCATCTGTGGCTCAGTGGGCAGGGTACCCGCCAGCCCCATATACCGAGGGTTGCAGGTTCAAATTCGGCCCCAGCCAAACTGCAACAAAAAAATTGCCAGGCATTGTGGTGGGCGCCTGTAGTCCCAGCTACTCGGGAGGCTGAGGCAAGAGGCTTAGGCTGGGCCTAAGCCCAGGAGTTGGAGGTTGCTATGAGCTCTGTGACGCCACAGCACTCTACCGAGGGTGATAAAGTAAAACTCTATCTCCACAAAAAAAAAAAAAAAAGAAAGAAAGAAAGAAAGAAATTGTCCCTTCTTTGTAGGAACTCTAATATATTAATTTCTCTTCTGTATCTGCAATTTTCTTTTTATTTTCTTTTTCAGGTCTTTTCCCAATACTTCAAATGTGAAAATGTTAAGAACTTCAAGTATAAACCTTGAAATTCTCTTATCAGATTACCAATTTTCTGGACTCTCTCCCAAAGAAAACCAAGTTCATCTATTTCATTAATTAAAATTTCACTAATTATTTCCTTCATGAGACCATTCCAAAATAAAATAAAATTTCTCTCTCGCTGACTGAAACTTACCAATTCCTTTTTTTTTTTTGAGACAGAGTCTCAATTGTCCTGGGTTTGAGTGCCATGGCATCATAGCTCATAGCAACCTCAAACTCTGGGGCTCAAGCAATCTGCTTGTCTCAGCTTCCCAAGTAGCTGGGATTACAGGTGCCCACCACACCCAGCTATTTTTTTTCTATTTTTAGTAGGGATGAGCTCTGACTTTGCTCAGACTAGTCTTTTTTTTTTTTTTTTTGAGACGGAGCCTCAAGCTATCCCCCTGGGTAGAGTGCCATGGCATCACAGCTCACAGCAACCTCCAACTCCTGGGCTCAAGCGAGTCTCCTGCCTCAGCCTCCCAAGTAGCTGGGACCACAG
>CAUYQV010198153.1:0-35108 GCA_963574575.1 Galagoides demidoff | reverse complement strand
CTGTGGTCCCAGCTACTTGGGAGGTGGAGGCAGGAGACTCGCTTGAGCCCAGGAGTTGGAGGTTGCTATGAGCTGTGATGCCATGGCACTCTACCCAGGGGGACAGCTTGAGGCTCCATCTCAAAAAAAAAAAAAAAAAAGAAATGTCTTTTAATTTGTAGCACTTTGAAGTTCAAGTAACATTTTTTCATATCTTCATTTTTCCTCACAACAAAGCCATGCACTAAGGATAAACAATTATTTTATTCACTTAATTCTAGTGTGGAAATGAAAGTCCAATGGGATTAAACCCCACATCACACACCTAATAAATGACCCAACCAGAATTGAACTCTGGAACCCTCATACCACATCAATTTCTATAACTCAAGCAAGGTCAAGGAAAATGTGTCTTTAAAAAAAGGTGAAGGCAATCATTAGGTAATGGGGAGAGTAGTTCAAAGAAGGCAAAGAAACAAAACGGTGCTTAGGCATGCACAGAAGAGATGTTGATTGCAGGACTAACAGTACTACAGTGTAGTGAAAGAATTTGCATCTCATTGGTTGAAAGCAAGTGAAGAAAAGAGGTGAGCAGAAATACTACTGGAGAAACAAGTATTGGCCAGAGTCCTACACACCACTCTGGTGCTTGCATTTTTTTTTTAAAGACAATAAAGAGTTGTTGAAAAAGGAGTAAACTGTAAAAGTTAGATCTTCATTTTGATAAGATCATTTTGACTCCAGTGTAAAGTCAGCATAAGGTTAAAACTGAGGCAAACAGAACAGTGACAATTGTATTGCAACGATGAGGGTGAAAGATGATGAGAGTGTTTACAGCATGAAAATTAATTGACAGATTAGAAAAACAGAATGCTTTTTCAAATATAGGAACTTGCTGATTTAACTGGATGTTAAAGATGAACAGTTGGAGCCATACATAAAGGTTTAGTAAATGTAAGTCATACTTAGGGTACATTGAAAGAATGTGAGAGAGGCACCAACATAAACAAGGAAACTCCTATTGAAAATATTTCATAGTTAAAGCCCTATTTGAAAATTTCAGTACATTTTGAAACATTCCCAATAATGGTAAAGATCTGAAAATGACTTTTGAAGCATAACTAATAAAATTAAAAGTGCTATATCGTGGTTAGAGGATTATAGAGTCTTTTGTATATTTCAACAGCTGTTAGATTAAGGCAACATATTGTATTTTTCCAGTTGGATGGATGAGTAGACGTTACAGTTAAAGAAGTTTGAAATCTATGTAAGTATACCAGCTTTATTGCAGAAACTGATGAACTTACAGATCTTCAAGGTTTTCAGAAGTACAACCAAAGAAGTAATTTCTGTAATGTGTGAGAGGTTGAATTCCAGATCTACCTATTAATTTTAGCATTGTTTAATTCCCATTGCTATGGGCACTTTTTGAAGCAAATCATTGGGCCAAATCAAACTCAAGTTGAGGTAAATTATGGGCAAATGTTTTTTTCCTCCAGTAGCAGTCACATCGTTCTGCTTTTTTCCACCCTGCTTATGAATTGGCAGAAATAGGTGTGGAGCTGTTCCCAGCACAATTTTTGTTCTATTTTGTTTTGTAGGTTTTGCATCTTTAATCCATTAATTATAGACTTGAAATTAGACTTTCCAGTATTACTGGAGTGGAAAACTGTGGGACATTCCTTTGTTTGATTCTCTATTAACAAACTCGCCAAAAACTGCAAAAAACAAAAACAAAAACAAACAAACAAACAAAAAACTCATTTCCCTTATGACTCAGAGCATGAATAAGGTGGCAATCAACAAATTATATTGATTATTCCAAAGTACACTCAACTAAGTAGAATAAACATACACTATAATAACATAATGGCTCAAAGTTATTTTATTTGAGCTTTTTATGAATAAACATGGACAAAAATCATATTATAAATATGGATACAAGAGACATCATTCAGATCTACTTATTACAACTGAGTTCTAATGCAATTAAATAAAGAAAAAGAATAAGAATAGCCAATATTCCTTTTTTTTTTTTTTTTTACAGTTTCTGGCCGGGGCTGTGTTTAACCTGCCACCTCAGGCATATGGGGCCAGCACCCTACTCCTTTGAGCCACAGGCTCCACCCTAGCCAATATTCTTTATATTATATAATATTTAAACTCTACAATGAACTCAATGAACTTATTCATTGTTAGTTATCTCTTACTGCATAAAAAACTGACCCTAAATCATAGTGTCCTAATATACTTACATATATTATTTTAAACCTTTGGGTCAGAACTCTGGTTAAGGTCACGCTGGATTCTTGCCTTGAATAGACTGAAATCAAGGGGTTGGCCAAGATGGTCATCAACTCAAGACTCTACTAGAAGAGAACTGGTTTCTAAGTTCAATTATGTGATTATGTGCTGGCTTCAATTCTTCATGAGCTGTTGGACCAAAAGCCTGAATATTTCACTGGCTGTTGGGTGGACACAGCCTCTTAACCCCTGCCACATGGATGTCCTCAACAAAGTAGTTTACTTCAGAGCGGGGGGGGGAAAAGGGCAAGAAAGAATGTGTCAGCATGAAAAATTAATCATTTTCTTATGGGCTAATATCAATGGTGACATCCCATTGTGTTCCTTAAACTGTATTTGTTAGAGACAAATGAGGTCAAGTCCCATAAGAAAGTGTGAATAGTGAATGTGAGGAATGTGAGCAGCAAATCTGGGTATCATTCAGCACCACTCAAGTGATGCCTACCTCATTCATGTTTTGAAGATGAGAATGTTCCACTGAATGTTCTTGAATGTTCCACTGTACTTCTATACAATCAGCTGCAGATAAAAATGAAAGTCAAATAAAATTTCTGCCAAAAATGATGGAACAGGATCCAGTTAGCAGTCTTCATTTGATTCTCTAAGGAAAAAGACCAGTGTGACTTCAGTGTAAAGATAACTACCATTCTGCAAGTAATATTTTCAATCAAGAAAGGTGTCCTGATTTTATCTGCCTTCCCAAACTGTTCCATACGGACATGTATAGTAGAAAAATGCAAATGGCAGGATATACTCCTTTGGTATTTGGTAAGGCAGTGCATTACACAACCCAAAATCATAGTGGTAGAGGCCACACTGCGAGAGGGTTTGGCTCTCCAAAGGATAGTTGAGAACATTTGGGTTGCATCATAAAATTTTTCCCCAACAAATAGAATTTATTTTCTCTGAGAGTTAAACATTAAAACTCATCTCATAAAAGATAAAGATAACTCTTAGGCCTACGAGGCCCTCAGAAAACATGATTACCTGTCTTACACACAATGCATTTCATATCATATCCTGCATTAATGCATTCACCTTTGCCTGGACTCACTTTTTGGCATAAAGTCATTCCCCCAGGAGGATAAATCATAAGACTAAACACTCCCTCAGGTTCCTCTCTCCTCCTGAGAGTTGAAATTTGGACTCAGCAATTTGAAGTCAGAAAATACCAAATATGCCACCAAATAAAAATGTCAACAATACATAGCTGCTTTTAGGGATGTTCTAATTACTCAACAAGGACAGGTAGTTGATAAACAAGAAATTTGAAGAAACTCTTTGTCTAATGATATCAAGGCATCTCAGACCAAGTCTCAAAGAAAGAACCTTAGAATATCCATTGTCAGCCATGGGAATATTTATTGAAAATAGAGTGTGACGTGCATGTCAACTGCTGTGCTGAAACCTCCGCTAATCTGACAGCTTCTCAGTGCATGTGCTATTGAATGAGAGCTGTTGAAATGGCTAGGAGGAGAAAATATCTCCTACTCTAGTGTTACATCCACTGCCATTCCTCTGCAGGACTGCAAACCCAGAGCTCTGAATTTAATATTTATTCATGTCATCTTTAATCATAAAAGCGGTTCATGTTCAAGGTCTTTGTTATCCTATTTGGTGCATTGGTTCAAATTAGACATACGCACTCCACTGGGAGGATGCAAGTTTTCAGCAAGGTTAAGGTTAGCAATTAGAGTTATCTAGATATCAGTCTCTATTTATTCTATCCCTAACTGGGCATCTCTGTGAAATGCATCAACTTCATAATCATTTCTGGGTATTGCATTTTAACTTCTAAATGTTTATTTTCTCCACTGTATGCAAGTCATAGCATCAAATCTTTCAATAATAATCTAGGTACTGGCTTTAAACTCGATTTATCTATCACTGCAGGCACTTCAGTTATGAAAATTTGAACATCAAAAGGTAGAAGGCTTAGAATCCTAATCCTTTCTCTTTTATGAGCCTCTCAGACATCGATGCAAATTTTCACAAATCTTTTCCTTAAAAGTTTATGTGATAGAGTAGACATTTTCAAATCCTAGATGCGATTTTTGTACCAGTAGATCTAAAATATACATATCCATTCATACATGCCCATGTATGTGTGTGAATATATATTTCAGTTATAAGAAGTTTGATAATCCTTGACATCCATGAAGGTACAGGTCACATCATCAAATAATAGCAACCATCTTTGCGCTGACTAGGTGAAGACAACTTTAGCCAATAGCCTCAGTGATTCTTGTTCCACACAGAAAGTCAGTTCTATGGTAGAGATGAAGGTTAATTTTACAACATGCCATTGAAGTTTAAATTTTAGTCTTTTTTCTTTTGGTTACTTGCCTGCCTTATATGAAGTAGCTTACCTGATCTAATTGCAAATAGGGAGAGACCAGATTGATTTAATTGTAGTTTCTGGTGACATATTTATTTAAAATTATACATTTCAAAATGGGCATTTGAGTTTATGTTAATACATGGGTTCCTTGAGTCACAGGAATATAGCTCAGTGGTCGAGCATTGACTGCCTTAGTTCCCTGAGCTTTTTGAGAATAAAAATTTTTACTTGATGTGCAGGCAAAATCATGTTCTCTTTATCAAGACTGAGGGTAGTATCTGGATATTTAAAAAAAGAATCACTGTAGCAATGGACAACAGGGCTGGTTTCTTGTCTAACAACTCCTATGGCTTATCTCATAGAAATGCCTAAAGAAGGCGGTGCCTGTAGCTCAGTGAGTAGGGTGCCAGCCCCATATACCGAGGGTGGCAGGTTCTAACTTGGCCCCAGCCAAACTGCAAAATAAATAGCCGGGCATTGTGATGGATGCCTGTGGTTCTAGCTACTCGGGAGGCTGAGGCAAGAGAATCACTTAAGCCCCAAAGCTGGAGGTTGCTGTGAGCTGTGATGCCACAGCACTATACTAAGGGTGACAAAGTGAGACTCTGTCTCTAAAAAAAAAAGAAAGAAAGAAATGCCTAAAGAAAAAAAAGATATTAGATGGCATTTGTCTTTCTACTAAGTGTAGTAGTATTCTCTCTGAATAGCTCCTATGCACAGATGGTGCTCTATTGCCAGGCAACCTATTGCTGTATTTATTCAAGGTTTCACCTGTGTATATCATCAACATTGGCATCCTCACTAATATCTGGGAAGCAGTTCACTGATGACAAAACAATAGTATTATAATTAGTATTCGTCAGTGGCATACATTTAAACTGGGTAAGTAACTTTCTTGGATTTCCAAGCCTGTAACTTCTAGGCCCAGGTTTGAAACACAAGCCTTTGTTGTCTGACACCAGTGCTGTGCTAACCAATCTCACTCTTGTTTATCATGTGGATAATCTAGTACTTACTTCCCTAGAAGTTTTATAAAGATGAAATTGATGATCTTAATACTCTGGTGAATGTAACAATATAATAGACATGACAATTAAAAAAATACTGTCTTTATTCATCCCATTTAATTCATAGTCAGAGACAAAGGTAGAATATAGAATGTATATCCATGTAATTTCTAAATAAAATTAGTTTGCATAAACCATTATGAAAAATATTAAAATTATGATTTTTGTCTTTCTTTGGTGACCACAGGTACTCATTTTTATAATCCTATTGTCATATCTAAAGAGAGAATAAATTTAGACTCATGATTTCTTCAAAGACAGATTAAGAAAAGAAAAGCATACCAACACCGATTTTCATAACAGCTAAACAATCTGAGAAACATAGAGGGGAATATACTTGCCATTGTTTCCCAAAGTAAACATTCAGGTTCTCAAATTGGTAGCAAAGTTGTAAACTCATTACTAAAGTCCTTAAATTTAATGTATTTAAATTGGCATATAGCTATGGGAATTTGTTGAAAGTCAAAAATATTAATTTTTAATATTTTATATACTATTAGGAATAAAAATTATGTCATAATATTCAATAGATATAAAACATATATTGTCCCTTATTCCTCATTATTATCTTACAAAAGATATTCACTAACTTGTAATTTAAAGGAAAGCTTTGCCAAGCAAAAGCATTATTACTAGTTTCTATTATTCATATTATTCAGCAGATGCTTCTCTTTACTTCTTTGGAGAATTGTATTACAATATTAATAAATTTATTTATTCATTTATATTTATTGCTTTTTTTTTGAGACAGAGTCTGTTAGCCAAGCTGGATTGCAATGGCATGATCATAGCTCACTGCAGACACTAACGCCTAAGATTAAGGGATCTTCCTGCTTCAGCCTTCTGAAGTGCTAGGATTACAGGCAAGCTCCACCATGCCCAGTCTCTACGTGTTCTTATTTGATAAAATGTACCATGCCTATGGCTCATCTTACAAGGGTTCATGTGAATCTTTCTAAATGTAGAATATAAATGTCTTGACACAATAACTAAGAAAATTACATGAAGGCTATGTTAACCAGTTTGATAAAAATATTTCAGATTGTATATAGAACCAGCACACTGTACCCCATGACTGCATTAATGTACATAGCTATGATTTAATTTAAAAAAAGTACTATTCTCTAGCATTGCTTAGAGAGTGTTACCAACAAAAAAGATAGATTCTGCTGTAATTGAGATTATACTATAGATTTGATTTTACAAATAAACAAATGTTTAAGAAATTTGGAAAGAGTTCAGATTGTGCATAAACATCTCTTATCAATACTTTCTTAGTCAAGTTCCTAAAAGAAACTGTAAATTATTAGTTAGCTGAAAACTTACAAATGAAATTATGCCATAAAGCAGAAATCATTTGTCAATGTCAGTTATATAATAACATACATTTCATTGACTATTTAAAATTATTGGAACCTTACAGCTATAGCAAAATTCATATACATACATTTTCATATATACATACATATTATACATATACACACGTATGATTTCTTGTTGTTTGCATTCAATTTGAGGCAGCACACTTTAATATTCTTTTTCAAGTGATACAAAAGGGATCCAAGATGGTCCATCCAGTAATTGTATTGTATCAGAAAGCATTGCTTCCATCTGTCCATCTGTGCAAACTGAGAATTGAAATTATGGCAAATACACAAGTATTTTCTTCACAGCAGGAGCACATGATTGATTGTTGCTGTGATCTACTGGCAGGCAAGATTAGTCACTTGATCTACCTAGATGATTCACCTAGAGTCTACATAATATGGCTCACAGGAATACCCTGGAAGCACTAGTGATCTCTAACTGTCCATTATTTTGGACACCAAATACCTTTGTTCTTTCTTGTGATATGTGATCTGTAATCTGAAAAAACAAGTTTTGTTCCATCCATATGCCTGATATTTAAAAATGAAATAGGAAAAAAGTATATATAGAGAGTATATACACATATGTAGTGTATATAGTATATATATATATATATATATATATATATATATATAAACTGTGTATGTGTAGTATATATATAAAGTATATATTATAATATATATAAAGCATATAATATATAAAATATACATAATGTAGCATGTATATAAGATGTGTGTATATATATGTGTGTATATATATAAATTTTTAGCATACTATATATGCTAACATTAGGATAAAATAATGGTAGGAGACATTCACATTCCACAGTCATGAGGCTGTAGCAATCTAAATGTCCTTGGGCAGACATTGATGAAAGCCCTCTGAGTCCACACCCTAACTTAGGAATGTCCTCCATTAGATCATGATATTGTTCTCTAGAAGAACCTTCCATGATTTCTATTCTCCAAGACCATTATCTTTGCCAATGAATTCTTTCTTCTTTATCATCCCCTTTGATACCATATGTAATAATTGCTGGGGCCCAGGCCCTTTGGGGGGGCTACACAGCCTTCAAACCCTGCCTCATGGGGATTTTTGTCTTTTGTCTTTGTGAAAGATTGGAGGCAAACAGTGATTTTTCAAACCTTAAACAGCCAAATTATTTTTCTAGTTTTGGTAGTATATTTTACTTAAATCTCAGTAGACTTCTGATGAATTTCCTGCCCATTTTATTACAGTAATAAAAATGTATTTGGAAGTCATAGTTCTCAACCACTGTACTTGAATTTTCATTCCTTAAGTCTCTGTTGCTCAATCTAATTGCCAGCAACATCGAGGCTCTAAGAAATGGAAAAACCATACCCTGAATCTAATTCACTCCCTGCATCATATTACAGAGTTGAGGTTTTCGTGTGGAAAACTTTGATTTCAGTATTTTTTTCAACTTAACATAATTTTGGGAAGAATAGTACAAGAAACCCCTGCACATCGTTACCCAGAGTCACCAATTGTTTCCATCAGGCCCCTTTTAAGTATCACCCTGTCTCTCTCTCTCCTATATGAACATAAGTTTTCTGAACTTAGGGACTCTCTGCCCCTTTACTAAGCAAATATCTCCATTGTATGTCTTCAAAAGCAAAAAGGCCTTTTATCAAATAACTACCATAAAAGAACAATTATGAAAGTTATGAAATTTAATATTGGTACATTATTTTCTAATCCACAGGAATCTGTTCTAAAACATGACTAATATGAAGACTTATAGTGGTGGGAAACTCACAACTCCACTAGAATTTCAGGATACCCAACTTGAGATTGTGATGGAAAATTGTGTAGCTTGAAATGTAGCTCTGGATGACTTTTGAAAATTAATATTTATTTAAACACATAGAAACTCACATATACATATCTATATAAAATATTCTCAGTATAAAATTATACAACTACAGATAAAAATTTTAAAAGAAAACTTTTGGTTTGAGATAAGCCTTTGTGCATTTACATCCATGCTATAGATTTGTACCCACTTTTTATTTTACCTACAATTTATTCATGTAATGTAATATTTGATAAAAACTGTGTTTTAATGCTTTCAATACATTGCA
This sequence comes from Galagoides demidoff, assembly GCA_963574575.1. Lineage (NCBI taxonomy): Eukaryota > Metazoa > Chordata > Mammalia > Primates > Galagidae > Galagoides > Galagoides demidoff. The sequence goes on along the minus strand of CAUYQV010198153.1, from coordinate 25,944 downwards.
TTGTGACATGTTGCATATCATAAAATTCTAGCCAGTACTGCATTATTTTTTAAAAATTTACATAATAATAAATCATTATGTATTATTTACATAAATAATTTACGTAATTATTGCTGACATGCTGCTCTCGAGGAAAGTAGGAAAAGGGGGCACTTGGAGTCCAAACACCAGAAACTATAAACTATACCATAATGAACACTTTTCAACATAAAGCCTTTAATCTCAATGGTTCTTAGAGTATATTATTAGAAGTAAGACTGAAGGTTAAAAAATATAGCCATCAAGAGAGGGGAAATATTGCAGACCAGAGGCAGTCTGCTGACATGCTGCTCTTGAGGAAGTAGGAAAAGGGGGCAGGTATCTGCATCCATTCAAATAGCTTGTCTCTGAAATAGCATAGTCAATCACAGAGAAGCCACTCGGGACATTCAGAACAGACAGGAAAAAAAAAATAAGGAAACAGGTGATGAGGTAATAACATATAACAAGATCAAAGACTGTGGAGTGGGGAGGGACAATGTGAGGAGCACAGAGCTCTGGGAGGCCACACACGTTCTGCTGGCACTGTGTGAACTGAGCTCCTGGATAGTTAGCACTCCTGGGATAACTCAGGACCTACCTGAAGTCTGCAGAGCCACTGCACCAGCCAAAGGTAACATGGAGCTCAGACAGCAGCTAAAGCCATCCTGAGCTCCTGGGTGCCCCAAGCCAGGTCTGCACCCGGCTGGGGAGGGAATAGACACTTGTGGCTTCCCTAGGCCAAACCTGGTGACTCTCATTGTCCATTTATTTGGACATTAAATATCTTTGTTTTAGAAGATTGCCATTTTTAAAAAGTAATTATTTCAGGATGTTAGGAGGTAGCAAGTGTTTCTTCATAGAACCCAAGGGGATTAGAGCTCGGGAATTAACTGAGGTGGTGCACAACAGGCTCCAACCTGAGACACTATGGGCTACCATGGTGCCTTGGCAGGTTGTGGGAGAGGCATAGGAACTCCTAGGGCTAGTGGTACTGACATTAGCCCACTTCACTTGGAGTCCAAACACCAGAATGCCTGAGAAACAGCCCTAAACCCTACAACAGAATAGCCTGTTACTTGGTTAACTCAGAATCCACCCTCCAGGCCCAAACTGCCTCCTGTGAGCGTGGCCCTCAACCTCTGCTTCCAGGTTGGATCAGCTTCCCCACAGCCCTCCTCTGGCTTCTCTGCCCTGGTCAGAAACTCCACATCAGGCCCCTCTCCAGGGCTTTCCTTGAGACCGTGAAACTGGACCTTGCATCTCTGTGCCTTCCGAACTGGGAACCCAGGTATGAAAGCATCCTCATATTTCCACGTGATCTTTGAAAAAGCAAATAAAACATGCATTGAAGAAAAGAACTCCTATTCAATAAATGGTGCTAGGAAAACAGATAGCTGCTTGTAAGAGACTGAGACAGGAATCTGCACCTCTCACCACTCACAAAGATTAATTCATGATGGATAACAGACTTACACTTAAGACATGAAATCATCAGAATATTGGATGAGGCAAAAAAATTAATAAAGAAGACCCCAATGGCAATCAGAGCAACAACAAAAATAAATAAATGGGACCCAATTGAATTAAAAAGTTTCTGCACAGCCAAGGACACAATCAATAGAGCAAATACACAGTCTACAGGATGAGAGAAAATATGTGCATGCCCTACAACAGATAAAGGGCTGATAATCAGAATCTACAAAGAAATAAAGCAACTAAGAATGAAAATAACCCCATTAAAAAGTAGGAAAAGAAAATGAACAGGAAATTTTTAAATGAAGATAGACTCATGGCCAAGAAACACATGAAAAATGTTCAAAGTCTCTAATCATCAGGCAAATGTGAAACAAAACCACAATGAGATATCACTTAACTCCAAAACAACAAATGCCAGTGTTGATGTGGAGAGAAAGGAACAATTATAGAATGTTGTACATTCTGCCAAGTAGTACAACCTCTGTGGAAAGTAGCATGGATATGACTCAAAGAAGAAAAAAAAGACCCCGCATTTGATCCAGCAATTCCATTACTGGGTATTAAATACCCGAAGGATAAAAAGATATTTAATTAAAAAGACACTTGGACTATAATGCTTATTGCAGCACAATTCATAATTGCAAAGATGTGACAATAACCCAAGTACCCGTGAATGAATTAATAAAATGTTCTATATGTATACTCAGCCATAAAAAAAAAATGGTGATCTAGTTTTTTTGGTAAGAATCTGGATCTAAGTGGAAACCATACTTCTAAGCGAAGACTTCAAAGAATGGAAAAACAAACACCACATATACTGAATACTAAATTGGAATTAGTTGATTGACATTTATGTGCACATATGGAAGTCAAACCAAACAGAAATCAAACGGGTGGGAGGGAGCAAGAGGAGACTGGTAAATTCTTACCTAACAGGGACAATACACACTTTCAGGGTGAAGGGAATACTTAGAACTTTGATTTGAAATGTACAAAAGCAAATTATGTAATCAAAACATGTGTGCCTCATAACATTCTAAAATAAATTTTAAAATGGCCATCTTTTAAAAAATTATGTTATTATAAATTTTCTCTGCAGGAATATACTCCTTGACACACTCAGCAGTTATGGATGGTACTTCTTATCACACTTTTCAACTGGAAGAGTATGGTGAGGAAGCTATTTTTTATATATATATATAGAATAAAATTAGAACATTATTTAAACCTTGGCATTAAAAACACTATAAAGTTGGAATATTAGTAACGCATGAAAATGATCTTAACAACAGGATATGTGTTTGTTATATTTACATTATAATATGATTGATGCCATTTTTAAAATTATTTTTCTTAAATTCCTAAAAAGATAATCATAAAAGACCTATGTTTACATATGGAATTTACCCACCTATTACTAATATTTTTCATATGCACATAAAATTTTATAAATATGTATTACAGATTAATTTTGAAGCCCCCTTCTCTTGCTCACTAAAAGAAAGCACTATTTTGCATCTGGTATTTATCATCCTTAATGTATTTTGTATATCTTATTTTATATGGTAAAATCCAAGGAAAATATATGGGATAATTTGCATGTTTGAAACTTTAAAATTTGTTAGACTATAGATAACAACTAGAGTTATTAATATATAATTTTGGCGGGTGTTATTCAATTTAACTGTTCTATATGTTCAGTTGTTTAATTTTATGTATTTATTTTTATTACTAGTTTTTATTAAATCATAACTTTGTACATTGATGCCTTTATGGGGTTCGGGATACTGCTTTGATATACAATGTGAAATGCTTATATTGAAATAAATAACACATCCATCACAATTACACTCATTTCTACAGCTTTGAAATGCACTATTGCATCATGCACATTGGGTGAGGTCCCCCCAAATGCCCTCCCTGTTTACTTATGTGAACATTTAAGAGTCCCTACCTTAGTTTTGTTATCATTGTTGCACTTTGGTAGTGTGTGTGTGTGTGTGTGTGGGGGGGGGTGCACATGCTATTACAATGTGGCAACAAGCAGTTTTGCATATGGGCTAGAGTATACCTAGGAGAAAAAGTAGAAAGATTTAGTTGAACATTATGTGCTCCTTTTACTTTACTAGATGCTACCCCATTGCTCTCCAAAACTATTACACTTCAGTTGCTATTTAATTTGCCTTTCCCTAGTTATAGATCAAGTGGAGCTTTCTGTGGGTAGGTGTATTATTTGACCTTTCAGATTTCCTCATGTGTGCTCCTATTATTTGTAATATATTTTATGTCTTTATTTTTATTTCAAAGTTTGTTATTTTCTTGTTGAATTTAGGTGCTCTTTGAATCTAATTATTAACTTGTTACATGCCTTGTTATTGTGTCATTTTTGAGGAAAGTTGTACATTGTAATGTTGCCATCTTTATAAGTACTTTATTGTATTATTGATATTTTCATCCATTATAAGAAATGCTATCCAACATTAGATATCTGTTTATTGAATATACTTCCTTCCTCATCTGATACATAAGGTTGCCTGTGTCAACATGCATCTATTTCTGGCCTATCCAATCTTTCCATTATTGATTCAAATATCACACACTTTTCTAATTAGTAGAACTCATTACACTGAACTTCATAATAAGTTTTGGCAGCTAGTAGGATAATTTCATTAATGTGCTCATTTTGTAAATGATCTTGACTGTTCTTAGCCCTTCTTATCTTCTTAAAAAATGTTACAGTATACTTGGAAAATCAATAGAAAAGTACCAGTCAGATATTTATTTCATTTGCATTGAAGTCCAAGGAAAATTTGGAGAGAATTGAGTTCTTAAGTATTTTTTTAATTTTTTCTTTTTATTATTGTTTGGTTTTCTTTATATTGTTTTTAATGCTACAATAATACCTCTTTCTTTGACTAAAAGGCTCACCAAATTCCAATTTTTCACATAGATAATATAGAATTCTGTTACTAATGAGTGTCTAAATAGTCTGTGTTATTACTTGGTCTCCTACTTCTGTGTTCCTAGAGGCTTGTGTACATATAGGCAAGAAAAATTTGATGCCACAATAGACCACAAGACACATGCTCCTTCCTGCTCCTCACTGGAACCTAAAAGGTCCTATAGTTTGGACTTTGAGTACTTTTGAGTACTTGTCACCCAGATTTTAGGCCCACACTTAGTTTCCTTTAAATTCCAAAACATCTCTTGAGACTTGAGAACCAAGTATATTATTTTTGCTACATGTCTTTCAAAATAATCCCTTATGCCTAGGAGGACCTGTCTCTACCACAGCATTACTGATTAAAAAGATGACTCAGGAACTACAAGAAGCTATGGACAGCACCAAAACATGACATTTAAAAGGGCCTTTTACTGAATCATCCCAACATTTCAAGCCACACTTGAATATCACTGTGATTCTTCTAGTATTTAAGTAGCCTTTCTCAGTCGAATACGCCAAGAAAAGATTATTATCAAGACCTTTGATAATCCTTCTCTTTGGCAAGGAGAGGAACAAACAGGCAGGTGATATATTTACTCCCATTTCAGAAAAGTATATTTCCTCCCTCAGGAAGTTTCATGGGTTTTTCTTGTACCCTCCTAGTGTTGGCATATTGACAGCTCCCATTTTGTGCATTAAATAATTTCCAACTTAATAAAAAATCTCACCACATTTTGTCATGATAGTATTGCTTGAATCCTCTTGTTATTCAAAATCAAATGATTACCAAAGACATGTTACTGGATAAAGATGGATATAAAGTATTTTTAAGTAACTAGAATATATGGGACTTTACAGGTAAGGGCCTTCAGTCCTATATCTTGGAGCACAATAGTTAAGTTATGTGTGATTTCAGAATCCTGACTCTTTAATGGAAAACATATTTCACTCTTAATTTCAACCAATGCCCACCCCAGAATAAAAGGCTGAATAATAATGAAATAACTATCAAAATAATACAACAAAATTTTATCAAAACCTACAGAGTCTAAGTGTGATAATAGCAAATTCTACATATAACATTTTACATTTATTAGTTTATATTTAAAGTAATAACAAATGAATCTTTTTTCTATTTCCCCAAGTTTACTGCACACATACACACACTGAATGACAAGCTATAGTTATGTAATTCCTGTAAATAGAAAATGGTAGAATTTAGGCTGAAATAGAATTAGGACTTAAATGGAGCTGACTCCAGACTCTAGGCTCTTAATCACAATTTTTAAGTCTACATGATATATTTCATATAATTAAATTTAAGAAAGAAAATGTAATTTATATGAGAATAATTGATTCAAAGCAACTTAGGCGCAGTCTCTCTTTTCTCCTTCATGAGAGGGATCCACTTCCAACTCTCTTTGGAAGTGCTCTAAATTTTCTCTTTCTTCTTCCTACATAAAATCTCTCTTTGTTGCCCTGGGAAAAAATATTTAGGTGCTTCTCATTTATCTTTTCTCCTTAAAATTTTTTTTATTAGTTGCTACCTCAGGAAAATTTAATTATTTTATTCTGCATTTTATACATTATAGTCTTTTTTTTCTTTTTTTTTTTTGCCTTAGCTCAGCTTATATTTGATATGGTTTGGATGTTTGTCTCCTCCAAATCTCAAGTTCAAGTTTAACCTCCAATGTTAGAGGTAGTGCATGGTGGGAGGTGTTTGAGTCTTAATGGCAGATCCCTCATGAATGACTTGGTGATAATGAGATAAATGAGTGATAATGAGTTTTCCCGGTTACTAGTGTACAGGGGAGCTGGTTGTTTAAGAGTCTTGCATCTCCTCCTCCCTCTCTTCTTCCATCTCACAGCATGTGACTTGCCTGATCACCTTCAACTTCTGCCTTGAAGCTGATGCCATGCTTGTACCGTCTGCAGAAATGTGAGCCAAATAGACCTCTTTTCTTTATAGATTACCAATCTCAGGTATTCCTTTAAACTAGAGCAATGTAAAATAGGCCAGCACAGCAATAAATTCCCTTAACTTATTAATTAATTCATGACATTAAATATTTTCACTGATGTTCTTTCATTTGTCTCATTTCCAAGTAGACCCTTAATATTTGAATCTCTCATTTATCTCTTAAAAAAAAAAAAGTCCAGCTCAAATTTGTTTTTCCTCTTTTTTTCACAAAGAGGTATTATTTCTCTGTCCTTTTTATTCTCATTAATTGTATGATGCAATGATGCAAGGGCACATTCAAATGTCTCTTGTCTGTGAAGGTTTTCTTAAAACAATAAAGACCCAGAACTCCCTGCCCTCACACAGCTTGTTATCTGCATTAATAATACTTATTATTCCTTGTTTTATCACAATTTAACCATTTAGGAAGCTCTTGCCCAAGAAAATAACTTTAAACTTTTTACAGGATTTCCTGAAAGACTCCTTAAATTCTTTAATAGAAAAAAATCAGAATACAACCCAACATTGTCTACCTGTTGGCCTCATCTGTCTGTTTTCTTGTCTTCCAAATCATAAAATACTGTATTTTGGTGATTTCTAAATTTAACCAACTCTCACAATAAACCACTTGCCTTAATTAGACTTCAAAAGATGAATAATTTCTGTATAAACCAGTAAAGCTGAAACAATTATCAAAATATCTGACCTTGTTCTTTCCCTTGTGAAACACTACCAAACTTTGCTAAGGAAGTATTTCACCCTACTGAGATAAGCAATGTATTAATGCATGTCTTATAATCTATGTGCAATACCAGTAATATCTAGACAGCAAGCATTTCTCTAAAAATATGACTAATTTTAATTCTCAGATTATCTTTCATATTAGCATCTTTAATATAATTTATCCTAAACTTAAGAAAAAAACATGTTAAAGCTATTAAGTAACGAATATGGAAACACACCCAAGTAAATGGAGTGGAGATAAATATAAGTGAAAATGAAATAATGAATGAATGAATTCACTCTACTCATTTTTAAAATGCTTTCCATAGTAATTGACAAATTCTTTGAATTCAGATATTTGTTTATCAGCTTCTAATAATCTTTCTGATGACGTTCTCTTTTACATTGAAGTTAAAATGCCTCAAATATCAATGCAAGTTATATTCATGACAAAGTTCTTCTATTGATGTTTATTAAAAATGTGCAAAAAAAAAAAATGCCAGCTAGTATTTTCACTTAACTGCTGTTAAGGACAGAGAGGTTTGGGGAGAGAAAAAGAAAATGCTGAGAATATTTTGAACAAAATAATATTTAATTCTCATTGTATCTGCTACAAAGATTTTTGAAAGAGTAGGAGGGAGTGAGAACAACTAAACTTTGCTTAGAATCATGTGAATTAGACACATCCAGACTTTGTGAAATTAGCAGTATTCCTTAATGTTATGGAAGATCTCCAGAACTCACACATCAAGAAATTAAGCACAAAAAGCAATACAAACACAGAAAGATTTAAAATTAGCTACTAAACAAAACAGCAAATGTTACAGAAATTCTGCTTAATAAAGTATAGACTATGACAGGCTTGCACTGGTATTTTAATGATCTCCCCAAACAGAAGAATTTGTTATCAAAGAAGCTAATTATATTCAGAAAAATAAATTTCATGAAAATGTGTTAAAAATGCAGTTTTACATTTCAGAGAAATCTAAAGTGATTTTTCAGAAGCAGTAGAAAAGAATGTAAAATCTAGCTGCTTAGATTTTGTGGTATTCTTGGTAACAGCTTTACTGAGATATAATTCACACATTTAACATGTACAATTTGATGATCTTTCATACATTCATAGAGTTGTGCAACCATCATCACAATCGATTTTAAAATGTTCCTATCATTGTAAAAGGAAGTCACTTACCCTTTAGCCATCACCCCACAAACTTCCCAAGCCTCAGCCCAAAACAACTAATTTAAATTCTGTCTTGATAGATTTGCCTCTTCTGGGCATTTCATATGAATATAATTTTGTGCCACCTGGGTTATTTTCCTTAGCACAACTTTAAGGTTTGTCCATATTGTAGCATGGTTTACTATGTCATTCATTTATAGATGAATAATAATAGTTCACTGTCGAGCTATCTCATGTTTTTGCATCTCTTCGTCAGTTGATAGATTTGTATATTTCTCACCTTTGCCTATGAACAGTCATGTACAATATTTGCATGAACATTTTAAAAATTATGTTTTGTTGGGTTTACTCTTTATGGAAATGTAATATGCGTACCAAAAAGTGCTATAAGGTCATAGCTCTATAAATTTCTACAAACTGAACACATCTGCATGACCACCAACCAGATTAAGAAACCAGAGTAGCAAGGGAACCCTAAAAAGCCCCTTTCATTGCTCTCTTTCAGTCACAGTCTCCTTTTCTGACTTCTAACAGTACAGACTATTTTTATCTGTTCCTGTACTTTTTATAGAAATGAGATAATATGGTCTGTACTCTTGTACAATCAGTGATGAAAGCTGCCAGTGCTCTGTAAAGCAAGCCACCGGAGATGGTGGGGACACACACCATGCACTGATCCTGCCATCCTCCTCTCTTGTTCTCCATTTCTAGGCATCTCAAGATGTCTCTGGGATGCCAGTCTATACAGTGATCCTTTCTCTATTGCTATTCCCAAGTATTTCTCTACTGTGGTGCTGTAATTAGAACTCTTAATTAGAATTTAAGGCCTCTCAAAAGTATTGTTATTCATAAATAGCTAGTTAGTTTTTTGTGAAGATCCAAGGGCTAGTATCTCCCTTTCTGCCATTTTGCTAATGGTATGCTTAATTGTAACTCCTTATTGGATACCGTCCATCTTAGTTTGGACAGCTATACTAAGATATTATAGACTAAACACAGACATTTATTTCTAACATTTCTAGTCTTGAAAGTCTGAGACTAAGGTGCCAACAAGTTTAGTTAAGGAACTCCTTTTGGTTTGCAGAGTCTGTGTCTCATTGCATCTTCATTCAATCGAGATAGAAATTACTTCATTCATGCTCTTATTATGAGGCATTAATTTCATTCATGGGTGCTTTGCTTACATGATCTAATTACTCCCAAAGGCCTCCCCCCCAATATCATAATTTTGGAAGTTAATATTTTAAAATATGAATCTTGAGAATGGGATAAAATTATTAAGGTCATATAAAACAAATTTTGGTAAAAAAATAAAATTTCTCTATCTTGTTCAAATTATTTACAAATCAATAATACAATATTTATTACAAAATAAAATACAAACTTTCATGACTCATAAGTAGAAAAGGTAGCTATTTTCACTTTAAAGTTGTCAATAAAACAGAAAAGATGAAAGGGTAGTTAGGCAACCAAAAGGTGAACACATGTTTCCCATACACAAAGGAAATACATCTAGCTGATTAAGATGCTATAAAGAGATCTACATGTATTATCCATATATATTTCTTGTTGAGGTCAGATAGCATCAAAATAGAGCAGATAAAAAACCTAGAATCAAGAGAACTTAAATGCAGAGAATACTATAAGAGGGATCTGGTATAAAAGTGAGTGTTGGCCATGTTGTTTACAGCCTGCGCTAAAACTGGAGGCAGAATTAGATGAGAAAAACCAAATATTTTATCTTGTGTTAACAAACTGAAGTGTCATGAAAATTTATTGAGATTATTTGTGAGCTAGAATAGCTAGTGTGAGTTTAATGAGTAAGAAGAACTTAGGTCGGTAGGTATGCTGAATATTTATTAATTATACGTGAGCATGAATTTGTTCATTTTGAAGAACTGTGTGATTAAAATGGCTGTGAGAGAAAGAGGTAGCACAGTCTAATTTGCAAGGGGTAAGGCTGCTCTTGATGGAGCTCCCTGCTTTTCTAAGCTTTATTCTCTATTGCCATTAGATTTTTTTTTTTTGTCTGAAAAGAAACAAGTTTACAGAGCCTTAAAATAAATTGAACATTGTGCTGCTTTTGACAATTCACACAGTCGATTTTCTGAAAGACTATATATCATGTCCTGTCAAATATAAATTATTTTTTATCTTCTATGTGGGAATTTTACATAAGCATTCATTTTGATCCCTTCTTATCTTTCTTCCTTCTGTTTCCATTTTTCTTTGTACAGTACATTCATGCTTTTGAAACAGGATGAGCAAAAATATCAAAACAGACATACAAAACTCAGAAAAACAAGAAACCTACTTAGGCAAAATGGTGAAGACCAAGGAAGTAGATATGAATAGCAAAGACCAAACTTAAAAAAAGAGAAAAATTCATATTAGAATAAAGATGAAACATCTGAGTCTCAATTCATATAACTTGGTGCCAGAATGATGCAGCATTCTATTTTCTTTAAAATGTCCACAAATTAAATTAGGCATAGCTCATTCAGTTTATCCTTTCTTGATATTATCCTCATTTTCCAGAAATTATTAATTCTGAAAAAATTAAAATTAATTATTTTTTTCTGGGATGGCAAAGATAAGGATATTTTTATATATTGAATAAAAACTATTAAGATATTCTCTGAAAGCTTTTAATGTCATCATGTTTTATGAGATCCATTCAGATATTAAATTATTATAAAAATGAGCCTTTCTTATAAGTAGAAATATGTGTCTGCACTAAAAAGGAAGAAAAAAATACCAAACATCTGGACCATTTTTCTAATCTACAATCATACCTTCATGACATTGTAGAATAAAGTGTTTTTGTATTTTGCAGTTTGTAATTTATTTAACATACAAACAAATAGTACTTATGTATTTGCTGTGCTCCTTTCCAACTTCTTTCCAATATCAACTTATGTAATCTTCACAACAACCTAGTAATATTGGCAATTTTAGGGCTCCAATATCTGTGATGAGGAAAATAAAAACACAAATAAACAAAGTAATTTTTAAACCATTGCATAACAAGTAGACTTCAGTTATCTAAATTGGGACTTAGAAAATATAGTTCCCAAATTTTTGTTCTTAACCAGAATAGGATTCTGCATTTCTTTTGTCTATCTCAAACCACTCCCCAAGGCTGCTCTCCTGCAGCCCCCTGAACTCTCCAACTCTGGGTTTTGACCAAGTCAATTCATTTTGCCAAGGGCAATTTCAAAGGTATAAGAGAAACAATAATAAAACCTGCTGGGACTCATGCCTAGAATATAATTGCGTGAAATGCTTTTGGAAAATACAATAGAAGTAATATTTATGCAACACTAAATATTCTCACTTGTTTTCAAAGTTTGGTCAAATTAATCACTTAAACCTTCTAAAAATACATGGAATTTCACATTCCTGCTTTATCAGAGTCTTAACTGAACGTCAAAATTGGTGATTTTCTATTTTTTCAGTTAAGATCTTGCAAGTTTTATGGAGTCACTATCACCACTAAATTTTCTAGGCCACAACACTGAAGATTCCATGTCAATGTGTTTATTCTGTTCAATACTTTGAAGAAGTTCCTTTTATTTATTCTTCCTGGATGAAATTAGTATTCCATATGGTTACAAACAAGAACAGACAATGCAAGTATATTGATCGAGAGAGAGCATATAAAGCATGCTTAAGAAAATACATCCAGAAAAACTAAGATAGCTTAGCCTCTTTTCCCATAGTTTACAACTTTTTCTACTACACACACATATTTACTATTTTTCCCACTAACTATACTTTTATTTATTACTTTCTTTAGGCATCTCATTTCCTTCCATAACATCTATGTCAACATATCTTCCATATCATTGCATTTCCTACTTTTTTGTTCAAGGATTGATTTTCCCATACAAACTTAGAATATACGTCAGGTGTCCTCAAACTATGGCCCTAGGGCCACATGTGGCCCGCCTAGGATATTTATCTGGCCCACCAGGTATTTTTGCCACTGCTGCCTGTCCTGCTTAGCAGCCGACTCCTCCTGGGTCTGCAGTCCAGCCCTCCAATGGTCTGAGGGACAGTGAACTGGCCCCCTGTTTAAAAAGTTTGAGGACCCCTGCCTTATGTAATTAAAAATATATTCCTCCTTTCCTGAAAATGATAGCACTTTTAATGTTCTTATGGAGCTCGACCTCTGAATTATTAACTTTCCTTTGTATCATATTTCAATTTTTGAAATATGACTATGCATGTACTTGTAGTAGAGCTAGCAGTGCTCGATTTGACTAACCACACACATAGTGAGTGAGAATGCATAGAAAATGAAGCATGATTGTTTCAAAAAAATTACTTGCCCCTCATAGATCTTAGGAAGTGACTGTTGGTTTCCTTGAAACATAATCACCATATGTAAAATATTTAATGTCTTCTACTTTCTAATGCCAATCTATAATGAGACTCTTCTCATCTTTCCACATGAAAAATTATTTTTTCAAATTTACTATCCAGAAAAATATTTTACGACTTTAATATCATAATCTTTAGCTTTTGGTATAGGGAAATTTGCTTTCATTCTCTATGTTAACATCACATCACATTTTCTCAGAATTTCACAGGGCAAATCCCAAAGTAAAACATTAATACAGTAGTTTCCACCTAGCATAAGGTTAAAATAAGTCACACGGTGAAATACAACACAATATCTTAAAGAAGAAAACCCTCTGCAAGGAGGTGGGATATAAATATGAATATATGAAAATGCACACATACACGAGATTGGACAATTCAGTTCACAAACTCAACCTAGACAAAGTGGTACATACCTCATTGCTGAATATCACTCCAGTTACCTGAGAGGCATTCCCCTGTGGTAGCTCTGCACCTATGACAGTGACTAGTCCACCCTTCAAAGAAATTTTGGAGCTCTTTGTCTGGAATGGTCATCAAAGCTATCATTACATGAGGTCTGTTTGACAACTATTTTTGTGAACTCATCCTAGAAAAAGTGCTACATAACCTTGTTGCTGAGTATCACTGTGGTCATTAGGTGGCCAAGGGGAGTACTTCAAAGGTGACCTTAAGTATCTTCAACAATGAGATATGCAGCAATTTTTTCTGAGATGTGTTCAGAACCTTAATTGTCAGACCTCGCATGAGTACAATCTGATAGCCATGCCAGAAAGAGTTCCAAAATTGCTTTAAAGGGTGGACCAGGCACTGGCATCAATATATACACTGCCAAAGGGAGTACTTCAGAGGTGACCATAAGTGATATTCAGCAATGACGTAGGTAGCACTTTTTCTAGGATCAATGTGTAATTGCCCAACTTCATATGTATGTATAGATATAATCTGACATAACATTTGTAAACAAATTTCTAAACTTAAATTCCCTTTACCAGTCAGTGCTTCTTTGTGTTACTGACATATATAGTTTTCTAGATTTCCTAAAATAATGTGATTCTTTATTTCCCTTAGTGTTGGGCCCAAAATTGTTTCTGCATTTCTGTTTTATCAATGGTTTGAATCATTTCATTGTAGGCAAATAATACTTCAGTTTCATATGAAAACCAAGTCCCTCCTCATTTTTCTTGCATAATGATTGGGTCAGGGTTGACTATTTTTTCCTCTAAAAAATAAAAACCAAAATGATGACAGATAACTGTGTAAGTGTGTTTTATGATTACCATTTAAAATGTTCACAACAGTCTGGGCACAGTGGCTCATGCCTGTAATCCTAGCACTCTGGGAGGCCGAGGCAGGTAAACTGCCTGAGCTCCGGAGTTTGAGACTAGCCTGAGCAAAACCAAGACCCCGTCACTACTGAAAATAGAAAAACTGAGGCAAGAGGATCATTTGAGCCCAAGAGTTAGAGGTTGCTGTGAGCTATGATGCCATGGTACTCTACCCAGGGTGACAGCTTCAGACTGTTTCTAAATAAATAATAAATAAAATAAAATAAAATAAAGTTTACAACAAGCCTAGGAGTTGGGCATATCTGTGATCCCCATCTTATAGAAGAGGATACTGGGAATTCTAGAGGTTTATTAACCTAAATCAGAAAGCCAAGTCCCTGAGGGGCTGTTGTTTGAACACAAGTCGGGAGGACCCCAGCACTGTAAGTACACAAACAAAAATGTCAGAGATAATTTTAATGCTCTGCTTTCCTTAAAGGGACATAGATCTGAAATAAACAAAGTATAATACACCTGTATATGATAAAGAAGATTCAATATAAAACAAAAATACAATAACTATGTCCAAGCCAACTGAATTAAGGACAAATATAATTAAAGATTGGAGTTCTAACAAAAATGGTGGAAACTACAGAAAGAATGGATGTCTCCAGTGAAAGATGCATGCATTTAGACTGAACTAATAAATGAAAACATCAATCATTTTACATAATTTTTGTATCTGTTATGTCCGTTGTCAAAATCTGGGTATAATCCAAATTTATATTTCTAACCTATAGCTTAAAATCTGTTATGGAGTTACATGTTAATAAATATTTGTTGAATTTATTAATGGTTAAGACACTTCATTTCTAAAAATAAGAAAATAGGCTCAATGGCTGTAGCTCCTCGACTAGGGTACCGGCCACTCACACAGGGGCTGGCAGGTTCGAACCTGACCCAGGCCTGCCAAACAACAATGACAACTACAACAGAAAAATAGCTGGGCATTGCGGCAGGTACCTATAGTCTCAGCTACTTAGGAGGCTGAAACAAGAGAATCACTTAAGCCCAAGAGTTTGAGGTTGCTGTGAGTTGTGATGCCATGGCACTCTGTCGAGGGTGACATAGTGAGAGACTGTCTAAAAAATATATTATTAATAACAAAATAAAATAAAATTTAAATTAAAATAAGAAAATAAATGATAATTAAAATCAGTCATGTATTCATTTCTGAATAAAATAATGGAGACATCATTGGCAGGTATTACTACTATATTCTGAAAGTCTGTATTCTGTGAAGCTTATAGTGCCTATTTACATACACAGTAAAGCTTTTTGATATATATTTGAAATATTTATATAGAATGTGGAAAAGGAATAGCAGAACTGATGGGAAACATGAAGTCTGTAGAGGAACAATGTAGACAAAATGCAAATTTTTAAATATTAATTTGTTTGATTATGGCAAGTTGACAGAGATGCAAACAGACTCCAAGGTAGAGGGAAAAGGAAGACATAAATTAAATATAGGGTCTAGTCTTTGAAAACCATTCTGAGTATGTAAAAATAAATTTATTTCTTGTATACATAAAAATGTATAAACAGTTTTGCTAATGACTTAAATACAATGATGTTCTCAAAATAACTTTGTCAATGATAAAGTTAAACCTGTGTTTTCAGCCTCCATTTCAACCTGCGTTTCCAGCCTAGGGGTGAGAATGCTGTCTCTACATTCAGTTTTTTAAAGGTGGGTATAAATAAACTAATGAATTAGGTGACCTGCGATTTTTGCCTTATTAGATCAACATTAAACACTGCGCAGTAATGGAAACCCTGACTATTGCCTATCATCAATTCTTTTGTCACAGAAGCTTTTTTTCTTTTCATGTGTTTTAGTATAGAGGATGTTTCTTTAGGGAAAGTGACACAAATCATTCATTTAGAAGCAATCCTACCCTCTGTTTGTGGGGACACATGTGGAAACAAAATCCTCAGGACCCTGACAAGAGCACAGCCATTTGGGGGAACAGGTTTTGAAAGAAAGCAAGCCCAGAAACCAAACAGCAAACACCCTTCCTACTCCTGGGAATGCTTCAAGCCTGTGTTCCTAGGAAACAACAGAACAGTTACTTTCTACCCTGTTCCGGATTGGCGGCCAATTGAGGATGTAACTATTTGTCCTCGTGCAAAAATCGGTGCTTCAACATAAGAAGATGACTCCCTTTAGCAATCTCCAACCACATTCCAACCTACTGATAAGTGATAATAAAAGCCTACTGAAACTGTGTGAAAGCTGACCTGACTTCTGGCCAGACTCCACTCTGCTCATTTTCTCTTTTCTAATAAGGCTTTCCAATCCCAGGACTGGACTGGCCTTCTCTCCTCCTCACTCACTCTCCCTCCAACTCTACTTCTCTCAACGCGCACACACACATGTACACACAATACTTTTTAAAGAAATAATTGCTACCTGTGAGAGAATTCACTGTTCCTTAGCCCAGATCACTTGGGAACTTGAGAAAATTTTGCAAAGGGGAAAAAAAAAATCATGACTTGGCTAAGAAAAATGTCTGGCTGGTTGTCGTAAATATTTGTGCTTAGATATTTCTGGTTTAGTTCCAAATGGACCTTATGAAGTTTTATGAAGAAAAAGAGAGAAAACAGAATTAAACTGAAATTTCTTTTTATTATCACCTTTCCAGTATTCCTTCTCTATTTAGTCTTTTCCCCAGAAAATTTTTCCCCGATATCTTTATACAGGGGTGGACAGGAAAATTATTAGTGGCACTGATAGTCTTAGTATGTCATTCCAGCCTTCACTTTTAATTCAATTTTGGGTATTGCCTTCCTAATTTATTTTGCTAATTCCTGAGAAGTATGCAACACCTGGACATTAATAGAGAATTCAGGATTTGAATCAACAATGTCAATAGACTTGCAAACTAAAAGCAAGCATCTGTCAAAATGTCATGTAGCCTACATTTGAACCTGAATCATAGGAAAAAAATATTCTAAAGGCTACTTATCTTTGTTTAATAGTTAAGAAAATATAGTAGCTTGGAGGAATAATAGGCTAGCAGAATCACTTTGATCCATTTTCAATATAGACCTCTAGATGTTAAACAGGGAGTCCCCAATAACGTGCAAGTACCAAAATCAAAGTATTTTCCATAATTACAAATGTTTTGCAATCATTGAATCAATGAATTTGTATCAATCTGTCATTAATATGTACCTGGAAATATTTTAGAAAGCAAGGCTATGTAAAACCAGAAAATAACATGCAAACAAAAAAACAAAACAAGATGTGCACAGCAATTTTCCCACAGTCTTATCTTAGGCCACTGGGAAGCACTATTAAATAAATGTTTGGAATTTTATTTTACATTTAAGAATTTAATTAGTAGTCACTGGACCTTGAACCTGGGTCTTTAGATATTTACAGTAAATATGTGTTTATTCTGCTACTCCTTATCCATCAGGAGTTTCTGAAAATACTAATACTGCTTTCTACACAACTAGTCTTTCTCACCTTGTAAGAGCAGATGTTCCAAGAAATCAGGGAGTACGCACACTTCTGGCCATTCTATCTCGAGACTCTAACAAGTGTTTGGGATTTAGAAAGCCCTTAATAAATATTTCATGGCACGTGTCATTATATTACTGCAAGGTTTGCAAATGTCTCTCCCCTTTATTTTTCTTTTTTGAAATAGCACCTTTTGTGGAACTGTTCTTGAAAATGCACTATGTAAAATTAAAGAAAGAGACTTGGTGCCTTCATTAGGAAGGACCACAGACAGATGACAAGTCTTTTTGGAAAGGGAAGAAAGTATACGTATTTTCGTTCATTTGTGCTGTCTGCTGTCGATAAGAACAACCTGCAGATAAAAGGATCAATATTTTCAAGTTGTAGACTTAGACTCAAATGTACAAGCAGCACTGGAGTGCAGTGTCTTGAAGCAAAAAGTAAAAAGGAAGGAAAAAAGTTTTTATAAAACTTCAATATAATTCTTTTTCTTTTCCAAGAATGCCTTTCACTTGTGTTGACAGAATGGCTAGAAATAGGCAGCATCCTAACTAGGGTATTAAAAGAACAAGATTAATGTAAAAATGCAATAAAAATAAAATAGAATGTAGCATATAATTCCCCAGAAAGAAGAGTGATTACTTTTACAACAAAAAGAAGAAATAAAAATCCTTTTGAAATTAGCATTTTCAAAGGGACTGAATCTTTAAAAGAATTTAAGTTTCAAATTCACAAGTGGATTAAACCACAGCAATACAAAAAAGTCAAATCTCTTACCTGCCTGCAAAATATGTTTTACAAGATATTCCCAAGATGAATATGGTACAGAATATAAGGTATTCATAATGACTTTAGGAAAATGTAACGTTAAAATTTTAATGTCATTTGGGGCAAATTTTCCACCTTTCCTCCCTCCCTGCCTCTTCTTTATATCTCTTTCCATGTCTCTCTCTCTCTCTTCCTCACTCTCTCTCATACATACACACACTATATTAAAGTTCATTTGAAGTACTCTGTATGTATTCTTTTATTGATTTTCTCCTCTACTACACATTTTTATCATTCTAATTTTTTATTTTCAATTGATTATGACAGCTCTTTTTTAAACATGTTTCTCCCTGTTATAATCAAGTTCTGAAACTCAGAATTAGGAGGGAAAAAACTGCATATAAGTCTCATTAGCTACTATTTTACTGACATTTGTGAAGCAACTCTCAAAAAACTAGGACTTGAAATAAGTTGTATAATCTGACATAATGAAGAAGTATTTGGCTATCCTACACTACTTAAACATTTACTTTTATGAAAGACACACAGAAGTTAGAATAAATTAATCACACTGAGGACAAACGATATTCACAATTTTGAAGGAGTTAGTTTTCTGCAGGACACTTAAGGAGACCTTATTTCCTACTGCTTCACGTATCCAGACATTTTAAATTTTGTATCCCTCTTAACATTTTTTTCCAAGGAAGTAATCTATTCTCACTGAGCTATAAGTTATACAAACAATTTAAACTTTACAGAGATTTGCATCAATTTAGGTGATGTGAATGATAAGAATCTATGGATGTTGCACATATTAGCAGTTTGAAAGGAATATCAGAGAAGCCTCTGGATGTCGTGAACTTTTGTTGGGTAGCCAAGCTTTGGTTACGTCCACATTGTGTGAAGATAGAGAAATGTATATAAACATTCTTCTCAGATAGCCCATTGGCACCTGTGCTCTAAAGATATTTCAGCTGAAGAAAAGTCACATTCCTATATGCATTTTTAGTTAACATTTACTTATCCCAAAAGGTTGTAATAAGAACTTTCTGGAAGAAAAATATTCTGCAGCAAGATTAATATTAACTTTTATCATGATCAACACACTCTATTTCATTTCCTTGTCATTTATTTTAGGTTTGGTTATAATATGCCATGTTGGTATCAAAGAATCTAGTGAACTTATCACAAAATCATGGCATCTTATTGAAAACTTAACTTTGTGTATGTATACCAAAGCCTGGCAGAAACATTGATGCTTCAAGCAAGTTATGTCTCTTACTATCATAATACCGTAGAGTCATAGCATTTTTAAATTTCAACTCTTTTCCATGTATCTTATGTTGTTAGAGTCTCAACATAACCTGGTGATAAGAAGAACCATTATCTGCATTTTATAGAACCAGAAAATTAAAGCACATAATGTGATCCAGCATTTTCTTACGGTTACTTTGTTGTATAAGAAGAACTCAAAAGAAAGGGCGCTTGACCAGAACCAAGAAGACATGTTGGATTCTGTGCCTGTTTCTCCAACCAATTCTTATACCATCCTTGCTCTTGGTCTTCATGATCTAATGGCTCCTAGATGATCTTGACATTTTTTTCTGTTTTTGACAAATTTGCACATGTTGATTTCCAAATATTCATGAGATATTTTTATATCTGGATCCCTGAAGGATCCTTATTATTTACTATCATTATTTTCTTGGAATGGACTTCCCTTTCCACTACTCTGTCTTTTGACAAGAATTTTCCCTCATTTTATCCTATTTGCCTTTAAAGTCTTTATGATACACTGAAATTATTTAGCATATTTACATAGCTCAATTTCAATGTTAACCACCTTCTCTATCCTGCATGGGAAATTCTAGCATAGTATATTTCTTACCCTTGCGTAAAAAAACTCACTGTGCAGCACAATCCTTAAGACAAGGTAAATGAATTTAAATTATAAATAAATGATTGAACAAATCTTAACTTCCTCATTTATATTCCCATACTTATTTTGTTAGGTGACTTTATTTCCTACATATGAAAACAAGGTTGTAAAATAATATCTCTTCATGGTGGCAAGGCACATATTTCTCAAATCTTTTTACTTCAAGAAGTATAATTTTACAAAAATCCTCTTATTATTTTAGATTTCTATTTTCTTCTGTCTAAAATTAGTGTTAAAAATTGATGCATTCTAGAAGGAAATAATTAATGACTTTCATTCCTTTTGGCATAGTTGGCTGAGAGATAGCTTTATGTGAATCTCTAGAAAGCTTAGCTTCTTTGTGGACATCTTTCACTGTAACTAAATCCAGGCAGTAGGGATGAAACACAGTTTCCCTTGGATTTTGCTCACCAGCAAAATATATAAGCATTACAAGTAACATATATAAAAAGAAGATTTATACAATTGGATCTAAACTTAAATTTTTTATCTCTAGGATATTATTAAAAATAAGCATAAAGAGCTATATTTGCTTTCCAGATCCTACCCATTTGGCAAGAAAACAGAGAGTAAGCACATAATTTAATAAATAATATAATTTCAAGTGGTAAAGTATATATTATTTTCTTGAATTATATACTTAATTTATAGATTTTAAATGATCTCTTTTTTCTGCACAGTAATACTTACATAGAAACCAAGTTTTCCTGCTTTAAGGATACTACGTGTCATGTCACTATATAATCAGTAAGTACTTGCTGAAACATACACATATGTACATATACACAAAGATGTCTTGCAGCAAACCTGTACTAAAATTATTTTATGAAGGTATGGTGCCTGTGGCTCAAAGGAGTAGGGCAGTGGCCCCATATACTGGAGATGACAGGTTAAAACCCACTCCTGGTCCAAAAAAACCCTGCAAATAAATAAATAAATACAAAATATCATTTTTCCAAAACTAGTATTTAAAGGTGTATCTCAATTTAGATGGTAGACAGTCACAAGTAAATGATAGAATTTCTAGTACTCCTCAGTAAACATACAAAATGAACCATCAAAAAATTAAAAAGAAAATTCTCAGAGGATCATTGTGTATAATTCTCAGAGAGAAGAAAGAAAGTAAATTGAAGAACGTTGCCAAATTCAATACCTTTTCCAAAGAAAACACCTTAAATAATACTATTTTTCTGCACTTCTAAACATATGCATGCTGGGTTTAAACAAAGCATTTAAACAAACAAAACAGAAAAATTATCCCAGAACTCCAGTTCAAATACCACCCAATAAATATTAACCTAATATATTTGTGGAATAGTGAAAATTTATCTTCCATATTGCACATTGGCAAGCTCTTCTACACTCAACTAGTAAGAGTTCATTTCTAACATATGATGTGTGATTTTGTGTGCATGAATGAGATTAAAATGGAAGTTAAACTAAATTGTCAATTTAAAAATCTGTATTGGCAAAATAGTTGTTGTTTTTAAGACATTAAAGATGCAGGAAAAAAAGTACATTTGTGAGCCAGTGAACTGGTAAATTCAGTAATCTATGTATTTCAGAAAGAAATTGTATTTACTATTTGTATGACAATCTATACACAAAAATGGATATAAACTTTAAGTCCATGTGGACAAAAGAAACATTTCTGACATTTGAGGATCTAATAAGCATTTATTTGAAAAAGAATTGATTATATTATTTTATTTGTTGTGGTAAAAAAAAAAAAAACCAGAAACATTATTTCTAAATAGATTGTTACTAGGTAAATCACACTTCAGTTGTGAATTAAAAGTATGAATATTTATTTACTTGATGTTTTAAAATTTTTCTTCAGTATAGTTCATCTTTAAATGGAAGGTTGTTACTACGGAACTAAATCTAAACTTTAAAGTCTTAAATTATCTAAGGGAAGAAGTGAAATAAGCTTAATTCAAGAAACATTTTCAACCAGTTGTTAATAAAATTGTTTTAAAAATAACTTATAACTTACGAACCTAGACACCACCCTGCCAGGCATAAAATCGAATGGATATTTTCCTCAAGTCCAAACTCCCAGTCCACCCTTCTCCTCTCACATGGTGGTCTGAAGTTCTGCCCCCTGCAGAGCACAGTGGTCTTTTCCTGAGAGATCTTGGCATGGTGTGGACCACCAACCATCAGGATAGAATCTGACTAAAAGTGAAGAAAGAGGGTGTGGGAAGAAAGAGACACTTGGTGGGAGAAGAAGCAGTCCCCTGTTATGACTATGTCCAGCCAGTGCTGGTATTGACCCTTGGTTTGAACAAAGTATCAAACCCCTGACTCTGATGGCACCCACAGTGGGAAAGTGGTTGCCCCATGTGGACTGAGTTCAGCAGGCAGGGCTGGTCCCCAGCTCCTGCTAACCCTGCAAGCAGAGACTTAACAGGCATGGACTGAGACCTGAAGGCAAGGGCATGGTCCCTTGACTTCAACAGAACTCTTGAGCAGAGGCTTGCTGGGTGTGAACCAAGACCTGAGTTCAAGGGTGTGGTCCCCATCTCTGGAGGGGCTGGTGAACAGAGGCTTGCCAGGCAGTGGACTGAGACTGGCAGGTGGGGGCAAGGTGTCCTGACTCCAACTGGTCTGGCAAGCAGAGGCTAGCTAGGTATGGACTGAGATCGGTAGGTGTGGGTGTGGGCCCTGGCTCCAACTGAGTCTGTAAGCAGAGAAGTAGACAACAGTGTGGACTGAGTCTGGTGGGCAGGGTTAGGGATCCCTGGCTCAAATATACTTGAACCCCTCTTTGTTGAGCAGGATTTGCACTGCCTGAGACAATTTAATTGGAACTCATGTCTGGGACTGTCCACTCAAGGACAATCTGAGGTTGACCTTTGACGTTCTAAAAGTTTTATCTCTTCACAGCAGAGATTTAAACCTAATACCGTGGCTTCTTAGGATAGGGTAGAGGTTGACTGATATCAAAACAGAGCTACCTTATGCTATCTCACCAAATACGTCCTCAGAGTCTCTGGCCAAAACTCTGAAAGGGACCTTTGTAAGGTTGTAGGAGATAAGCCATAGTTATAAAGCCTAGCTCTTTGGTAAGGGGCTACTACCCAGGAACCCCAATTCAATCTTACCACAGTTCCTAGTGACCAAACAGTGGAAAATAAACATGGTGCAGACCCAACAGAAGAACTCTGGCAACATGAATAACCAGAGTAGATCAACCCCCCTAAGAAATGACAAAGGAGATACAATTAAAGATGCCATGCATAAACAAATGGCTGCAATGTCAGAAATCGAATTCTGAATATGGATGACAAATAAGATAAATAGAATGGAAGAAAAGATAGAAACTGAATTCCAAAGATTGTCTCAAGAAATTAATGAGTTCAAAGACAAAGTCACCAGAGATATGGACATAATGAGAAAAGAGATAGCAGAGCTCAAGGAAACAAAAAAGTTAGTTGAGGAGCTCTGAAATACAGTAGAATACCACAGAAATAGAGTTGACCAAGAAGAAGAAAGGATCTCTGAAACTAAAGACAAAGCTTTTGAACGTTCCCAAACACTCAAAGAGGCAGACAAAGGGAGAGCAAAAACTGATGATTCCCTGAGAGAGCTGTAGGATCATTCTAAAAGATTAAAAATTCATCTTATAGGAATTCCCAAAGAAGAGGATGGTCCTAAAGGTACAGATGCTCTACTCCAAGATATCTTGGAGGAGAATTTCCCAAACGTTGCAAGAGATACAGAACTTCAGATAGTAGATAGTTTCAGAACCCCAGCAAGACTAAATCCAAATAAACCATCTCCTAGACACAGTGATTAACTTTGCCAAAGTTAAGATGAAGGAGAAAATTCTGCAAGCAGCCAGATGTAAGAAAAGCATCACCTACAAAGGGAGCCATATCCGAATGACTGCAGATCTCTCAGCTGAAATGTTTCAAGCCAGAAGAGGATGATCATCAATCTTCAAAAACAAAAATAACTTTTATATTTTTGTGAAATCATATATGTGATTCATATGTATGTGAATCACTTAAATATATAGAAAACTAAATTCTAAATAAGTTCACATATGTTATACATAGACCGGTAACCCTTGAACAATGCTGGGTTTAGGAGTATGTGATGCCCTGTGTAGTTGTAAGTCTTTATATAATTTTTAACTTCCCTAAAACTTAATTACTAATGGCCTATTGCTGATAAAAACCTTACCCACAACACAAACAGCTGATACACATATATTTTGTATGTTTCATGTATTATATACAATATTCTTACAATAAAGTAAGATAGAGAAAACAATCATAAGGGAGAGAAAGCATATTTACTACTCACTAAAAGGAAGTACAGCATCATTAAGATCTTCATCTTCATTGTCTTATGCCCTAAGTAGAAAGAATTGTTAAGAACACTTGTGTAATTGACCCGCGTTGGTCAAAGGCTAACTGCATATGTATATGTTCTGTTTGCAACAAAAATTTTAATAGAATCAACTATCCTTCAGAGAAATTTCTCTTCAAGTCCCTTGCCCACCCTGGGATGGGATCGCTCGATTTCTTCTTGCTGGTGCGTTTCAGTTCTCTATGGATTCTGGTTATTAAACCTTTGTCGGAAGCATAACCTGCAAATATTTTCTCCCACTCTGAGGGCTGTCTGCTTGCTTTACTTACTGTGTTCTTGGCTGTGCAGAAGCTCTTTAGTTTGATCAGGTCCCAATAGTATATTTTTGATGTTGTTTCAATTGCCCGGGGTGTCCTCCTCATGAAATGTTCACCCAGGCCGATTTCTTCAAGTGTTTTCCCTCCACTTTCTTCTGTGAACCTGCTCTTTACGGGACTCATGTCCTCTCCCAGAATGGCCAGACCAATGGCAGAGTTTTCAAAATAATAGATGTCTACTAGTAAAACGGAAAGAGAACTGAGATACTAACTCAGGTCCTTCAGGGCCCCCAAGGCTCCTCACTTCCCAGGTGTCAGCCTTCTATTCTCCAGAGATGAGGAGCAGAGATTTCCAAGGAAATGGGGTTCTTCTTCCTTTTCCTTTTGTGACCTTTCAAAGCACATTTAAAAAAATATTAATGTGAAATTCACATACTATAAAATTAACCATTTTAACGTGTAAAATCCAGTGGCATTTGGTACATTCACAATATTGCACAACCATCACCTCTACCAAGTTCCAAACTTTCAGCATATTTCACCTCCTGTTTGATAGATGTTTACCTACCGCTCTGGACAGTTCATTTTTTGAGGCTATCTGTATCCATTTCATTTATATATTCTCAGAGTATCTTTCTTTTTTTTTTATTGAATAATAGCTGTGTACACACTCAATGCCCTGCAAATACTGGTTGAATGGAATTCCAGATATCTGTTCCCAATTTCTTTTTCTGAGCAGCACTGGGAAGGCTAGGTTTGGCTTCAGAATTTATACCTTCTTTCTGCCATGTACCGTCATTATATCATCGAGTGAAGGCAAGCTTAATGGTGAAACATATTCTCTGCCCTCTCTTCTTCGAAGACATTCTTTTTACCCCTTTTTTCGTCTGACTGAACACTGCCCATGTGGATATTAATTTGCATCAAGCTATGGTTAAATTCTGAATGTGCCTCTGAATTGATATTCTATTTCTAAACTAACAACAACAAATCTGAACATTGAAACTCATTAAATAATTAATTTTTCAAGGATTTCTTCCATTTTGAGAACAGCAGATTTTATAAATACATAAATATGAACAGAGAGCTTAGAAATTGAGGCAGATGATA
>CAUYQV010198150.1:0-32424 GCA_963574575.1 Galagoides demidoff | reverse complement strand
TTTTTTTTGAGACGGATCCTCAAGCTATCCCCCTGGGCAGAGTGCCATGGCATCACAGCTCACAGCAACCTCCAACTCCTGGGCTCAAGCGAGTCTCCTGCCTCAGCCTCCCAAGTAGCTGGGACTACAGGCGCCCGCCACAATGCCTGGCCGTTTTTTTTTTTTTTTTTTTGGTTGCAGCCATCGTTGTTTGGCGGGCCCGGGCGGGGGATTCAAACCTGCCACCTTAGGTGTATGTGGCTGGCGCCTTAGCAGATTGAGCCACAGGCGCTGAGCCCTGCTCAACATTTTTGAAAGTATTGCGCTAAGAGGCCACCATTAGATCTCACTGCTTCCCCGGGAGCCAGGGTAGCAGGTGCTTTGCCACCTCCAGGATTCCAGAGGGACTAAGTGTGCATTCTGGCTCCCTCTGATTGTACCTTTCTCCAGGTGATTACAGCACAAGTCCAATATCATTAAATCTCTTTTCTTTGCTTTTGTTCTCAGGGCAAGAAGATCCCAACAGTTTGCGCCATAAATATAACTTCATTGCTGATGTGGTAGAGAAGATCGCCCCTGCCGTGGTTCACATCGAGTTGTTTCGCAAGTAAAGAGAGGCTTCCTTTTTTCTGTGATTTCTGAAACTGTCACCAGTAAATGCCACCATTAACAGATCATTGCAGCTATTTTTGAGACATGTTAAACTGTCACTGAATACGTTCCTTCATTAAGATGAGCCTTCCTCCCTTACAGCATTTTCCCGTTT
Source organism: Galagoides demidoff (assembly GCA_963574575.1). Lineage (NCBI taxonomy): Eukaryota > Metazoa > Chordata > Mammalia > Primates > Galagidae > Galagoides > Galagoides demidoff. The sequence continues at coordinate 31,679 of CAUYQV010198150.1, read as the reverse complement.
GACTATATACATCTACATTCTGGATCCTTCTAGATGTTTTAAGGGTCTCTGGCCATGAAGAGATTCCCCAGAGATATTTTCTAAATGGAATGTTTTGATGCATGTGAAAATTGGCGTAATGTTCAGCTTTTTAACATTAAACCCAATATGTGAAGTAACGGGTGTGTGTGTCGTTTGCATAGAACCTTGTGTTGAAGTGTTCATTTTAAGGTGTTTCAGGCTTCAGCGTGTACTCTTTTATATTCCAGGCTTCCCTTTTCTAAACGTGAGGTGCCAGTGGCCAGTGGGTCTGGGTTTATCGTGTCGGAAGATGGACTGATTGTGACAAATGCCCACGTGGTGACCAACAAGCACCGGGTCAAAGTTGAGTTGAAGAACGGTGCCACCTACGAAGCCAAAATCAAGGATGTAGATGAGAAAGCAGACATTGCACTTATCAAAATCGACCACCAGGTGAGCCGTCTCCTAGTCCTGGGTGTGTCCCTGCCTTGTAGGTGCCCTGGGGAGAACATTTGTAGAACTTGGACATGGCAAACGCACCCCAGCTTTGTGATTTCATGAGATTCCCAGGGAGCGTTCTGAAGCTGCTCCCAGCCATTCAAGTCTGGACCAAAGGAGAGCCCTGATGAGATGATGAGTGTGGCTTGGGATGAGGAAGGGGCTCAGGAATGCTTCTAAGAAGCCAGGCTGTCAGATCAGAGTCATAGTGTTTTAAACGCTTGTAAAAGAAGTAGGTTTGTAAAGAAACTAGTAGGTGAGCGGTGAGACTGGAGTCTTCCTCCCATTCCTGATCCTGAGGCAACTGCTATTGCAGACTTTTACTCATCTGCCATAGATACAGCAACTGGCCACAGGGTATATGGTGTTTATTGGGCTTTAGATGGAGCCATCCTTAACATGAAAATAGCTGCTTTGAAAACAAAGCCAGGTCTTCCAAATCAGGACGTTTTTATGTTACTAAATGTATTTTAAAACAGTGTTCCATACTCAAAATGTTCTGGAAACCTTGAATTAATACAAGTGTAATGGATTTATTCTTTACAGAACTTCTCAGAGCTTTTAATATGCTAATGTGCACAAGGCTTGCCTATAAAAGGGCATAGACTCATCACTATTTGCCCAAATTATAGTGATCTGAGCATTTAAGTTTTTTTAGGTTGGGAGGGGCAGGACTGAGACACAGTGAATTTTGTTTGGGAAATGCAGTATTTGAAAATGCTTTCTATTTAAACAACCATCTTGCAATCATTTTTGCTCTGTTGATTTGCTTAGCAAAATCTGCATGGCTGGAATGAAATCCCATTCTTAGGAGCTCAGCAAAAATCCCGTTCGTTGGTCCATTGATTGTGGAGGTTTAGTTTGCTGCGTGGCATGTGTAATGAGCGTGAGATTGTGTTTTCTGGATTCTTCACATTCTTATAATTTTCTAGACTTCAGGTGGAGGGAGGTATCAGGGTAGGTTGGAATCCTGTGTCTGGCCAAGGAAGAGACCATAGGCTGAGCCAGGAGGGGTCTCTGGCCCAGCTCTCTGCCTGCCTCCCTTTACCTGGAGTCCGCTGTGAGGTTAGACAGGGAGTCATTGTTCAGGCTGTTCGTGCTGTCCTGACATCATGGTAAGTATGCCTCCTTCCAAAAATAGCTCTCTGCACGCACCGTTTGGGCAGTAGCATTCTGGATTCTGAATCTTCTTCTTTTTTTAATAGCACCAAGTTGCTGCCTCAGCCTGGGCCTTTTGGAAAACCACCGACTAACACACTTAGATGCCCATCTCCTTCCCTGATGTTCCTGTCCCTTCTCTGTGCCTTATACCCAGGCACAACTAAAGAGGCTTGGGATAGATATAGGCTCTGTGCCTGTTGGGATTTAGTGAGGTTGCAGTTGTGTGTTATTTCTGTTAAGTTACTGTGGAATTTCTAGCAACAACCAGTGTTTAAAGATGTGTTTATTGGTCAAAAGGTAATTCAGCTAGGCCTTGCCTTCATCTTTTTCACCTAATCTTTAAGATAGGTGTGTCATCCCATTTTAGAGAGGAAGAAAGAGGGGCTCAGGGAACTTTACTACTCCGCCTGAGGCCACACAGCCACAGCCTATTGCTTCTTCTGCCTAAGCCGGCCAGGCTGCTGCTGCCCAGGCACCCAAACCCCTGGCCATCCCTGGAGGGATGTGATGAGACAGCTTGTCCTTAAATAGCCCAGGGAAGGCTGGCGCTGCCCGCTTAGCAACACTCAGCTAGAAAGGTGTCCAGGATGTGGTAGGCTCACCGGAAGGAGGCCGGCAAGAATAGCACAGCTTGTGGCCACACGTGGGGACTTGTCAGCTCCACAGAGAGCTCAGAAGGCAGCCAGCAGCACGCCAGGGCTGTGTGAGGCCGGGCTGAGCACTGAGTGAGCTGCCCCCACGGAGTAATCTCGGATCTGGAATGTGTGGGCGCATACCGTGCAACTGCCTCTGCCCAGGGGCTGTTCTCCAACTCTGAGCCAAGGTGAAGACTCTCCCCTGTGTCATCCCTGACACGTCCAGGCAAGATACAAACGATCTCAGTGGACAAGTTTCACAGTCTTTCTGATGTGGCCCCTGCTGTCCCCAGCCATCTAGCTCTTCAGCCAGCAGTGTGCTGTTTGACATGTGTGTTTCAAGCCTGAAAAGAGGGCGCTGGAAAATTTGAAATTGACCTAATATGGCTTTTTAAAATGGAATTGGAAATGAAAGGATATTAAATTGCAGGCACCCGTACAAAAGACTGGTTTCCCCTGACTAAACTGCTTTTTTTTGCTGATAGTAGTTGGAAGTAGGCAGAGTGAAAACATCTCTTCCAGTTCTTTCTCTTTTGTTCCCTTGTTCTGGTGATAGGTTGTTTCGGGGAGTGTCTAGCTTGTGTGAAGCTCAGTTCGGAGGGAGCCTTCTATCTCGGGCTGGGAGCAGTCACCGCTCAGCACACGATTAACAATGTGTGGCGGTAATGGTCAGGGTATGAGCATACCTTGCCCTGTGTCATCTCAGGGATAAGAAAAAGGAAGAAACAGATCAGGAAAACTCAAGAGAAGGCAGAACAGAACCAACCAAACTGGACTTGAGAAACGAAAATCACTGCACGTGACGCCTTGTGTGCCATGTCAGACCGTGGCTTGGCCTCTGTCCATAGGGCCATTTAGGAATAACCTTGGGGATCTGGTGGACCCATGGGACTAACCCAGTGGCTTATAATCGGGGCCCAGCTCCTCCCCAGCATCACAATTTCACTTGCAGGGTTCTCCAGGACTCAAACTGCCATTGTCCTTCCTAAAAGTGGCATTCTTTTTTTTTTTGAGACAGAGTCTCACTTTGTCACCTTCGGTAGAGTGCTGTGGCATCACAGCTCACAGCAACCTCAAACTCTTGGGCTCAAGAAATTCTTTTGCTTCAGCCTCCCAAGTAGCTGGGACTATAGGCACCCACCACAACACCCAGATTTTTTTTTTTTTTGGCCGGGTTTGAACTCACCATTTCTGGTATATGGGGCTGGCGCCCTACTCCTCTGAGCCACAGGCGCTGCCCAACACCCAGGTATTTTTTAGAGATGGGGTCTCACTCTTGCTCAGGCTGGTCTTAAATTCCTTAGCTTAGATAATCCAGCAGCCTCAGCCTCCCAGAGTGCTGGATTACAGGGGTGAGACACTGCGCTGGCCTAAATGTGGCCTTCTTGACCCTTAATGAAGTGGAAATGACTGGACATCTGTTGTCTTTGTCCACTTGACATCCATTTTCCCCCTTTTCTGGGAGCAGCAGCCAGCACTTCCTTCAGGCATCTAGCTCTCCCCCGTCGGTCACAGTGTCCCACACTCTGTGGTCAAGCAGAGGCTCCCCTTGGAATTGCAGATGGTGGTTGGATGTCACCCTCAGAAAGACTAACCTGGGCGAAGCTGCTGAGCACCTGCCCATGTGTCTGCTTTCCCTCCGATTCTTGGAGTGCCCCTCCTGTCTCCAGTGGCTTAAAGTTGCCAGAGATGTTTCTGGGCTTATGACCAAAGGGCTCTTTCAGCTTCTCACTGCTGAGCAGACGCATGTGCTCTTGGCCTGCTGGATTTTGAGACCCGGAAGAACTTCTGGGGGAGGGCTCACAGAGCAGCCCCCCTTGTGGGCTCTGCTGTTCACCACCATGCTGGGGAGGAAAGGGTGTCCCCCGCGGCCCTATCCTGTCTGACCCAGCTGGGCATCTCTTTCTGTGCTTCTTTCCAAACTTCTCTTCCCTTGGGACCCACGACTGGGGCCAGCCCAGGCCGGGGCAGGCGACGCAAGCTGCAGAGAATCGGGACAGTGTGCATGTAAACATTTTAATAGAAAGCAGTTTGGATGCAGACGGTTTCCAAATGTGTTTAACATGAGCCGCTGGCTGTGTGCAGAATATTTTTAACCTTCGTCCAATGACAGCATTTTCTCCATGAAGTGTTTTTTCTTCCCTGAGCAGTTCAGGGGTTGGGGGAGGAGGAAAGGAGAGAGGAAAGTAAAAAATGAGCTGTTTGGTTTCTGGAGGCCAGAGTCTAGGGCAGAAATACTGGGATGTATCAAAGAAGGTAGGAAGGGAAATGTTCCTTTTGATATGGCTGTTTTCCCAACTGTGCTGATTAGGAAGCTTGGAGAAAAGCATCTTTCAGATTGTGTCCTTCTCGTCCTAAATAAAACCTTTACAGATTTCTCACTGGTTCGCACAGATCTTTGCTCAGGCCTGACTTGATTAGTACCTCCTCCCCTGATGCCACCCTCACCCTCTGGCTCAGGACCCCCCCTCACGCCTGGGCTGTTTGTTGGGCCTTGACTGTTCCCTTCCCTGTCCTAGCTTCTCACATCGCTAACCTTCTTGGCCTGCAGGCCTCCTGACCTTTCTGCCTTATGCACCCCAACCTGACCCGCTATGTGAGGCAGTGAACCCTTCCCGGTCCCTCAATCCCATGCCCCTTACTCTGGGGACACATAACCCCAGAGACACTGCCTCGCACTCTCCATCTTTCCCTGCTCACCTCATCACATTTTCTAATTGTTGAATTCATTCGTCATTTCCGCTGGCCTGTGCGCATATATGGCTCATCACTTGTCAGGTGGGGGATGCTTGGCTGCAGTGTCCCAGCCCCTAGGACTCTCAGAGCCACCTGCTGGGTGGGGAGGCCGGGAGGGGAGACTCCAGGGCCAGTGTGGTGGAGCTTCTCCCATCTCCAGAGGAGGGGTGAGTGTGCTGCAGGCTGGCTGTGCATACCCACTGCCTGAGTGTGATGGACACGTGGTCCTGCCAGGGCGACTGGTGTGTGTGGGGGCAGACTGTGGTCCTTGGTAACTCAAACTGCTGGTGAGGCACTGAGGTTTCCTGTGGGTGCTTTTCCCTGACGCCAACAACCAGGTAAATATTTGGAGACGGCCTTGCCGAGGCTTGTGAGGTGGTTTTCTTTACTTCCCCTCTCCCCCTGCAGGCCTGCGGCAATCCCAGGCCACCTTTGGGCCAGATGGCACCCACAGACCTGTTTGAAGTGGCCAGAGAGTGAAACCTCAGGGCTCTGGGGCTGCTGTTTGCAGAGGGTCCTTTTACTGCTGAGCTTGCTGGTGAGGAGGGAGGACTGACACCCTGATCTCCGTGAAGTTCAGAGCAGGGACGCTTGGGGGGTGCAGGGACCCCAGGGCTTTTCATGTGCATGTCCCAGGAGCTGCTGAGCAGATGGCTGCTCTCTGGATCTGTCTCTCAGCATCCCTGCGTGTGGCGGGTCTGCACTGACTGACTTATCTGGGTGGGGAAGTTTAGGCAGCCCCCTGGGAGGGCAGAGGGCAGATGAGTGGTGCTTGGCGTGACTCATATGGGTTCTCCTTAGGCAACCTGATAGACGTGCTGAGTCCCATGAGCTTGTCCAAAAGTGATTCAGATAACGCGGAGCCCTTGCTGTAGCCACTCCCCGTCCTCCAGAGTCTGTCCCTCGTCCTTGTGAAGCAACCAAGCCTGGAATGCACATTGCACTGCCCTGGTTACCCTCTGATTTTGTTTCTGTGTTTTTCCATTTTGGATTCTTTCCCCCAGTTTCTCTGTGCTGGGCTTTTTGTGGTCTCTATTCTACTCCTACCAGAACACTGAGGGCTACCGTTACACTTGCGGGAGACGCCAGAGACCCCACTGACGTTATGAGGCTTCCATTACCCTATCGATTCTTATCCTTTTTAGAGAGGTGCGAATCAATACTGCATTAGGGAATGTGCATCCAGACAGTGAAGCAGAAGCTGGCTTTTGCTCCGTGCCAGCCTTTGTGCAGAGATGGGTGGGGACGTGGCTCCTGACTGTTCTGACTGCAGCTCCTTTTGGCATGAGAAATATTTCAGTTCCCCAAGCTCTCAACGCTAGAGCCCTTGTGTGTTCTCTGGCCCTGTTTCAAGAATTAGTTGATTGTTAAGGAAATTCTTCGGCTGTATTTTTCTCTTAATATGGTAATGCCTTTTTTCATTTTGGCACTCTTCTTTTAGGGAATTGGAACAAGACTATTATTTATGGTTCTGACAAGGCAGTTCCCAGGTCACTGGGACTGGATTTGTAGATGCCCCATTGAGAATGTCTCCTTCCTCTTCACTGGGGGGAGGGGGAATAGTGAGTATGTGACTGTGTGTTAGAGGCCAGGGTTGGTCGGCTGCATCCTGTAGTCCAAATCTGTTGCTGTAAATAAAGTTTTATTGGAACAGGCATTCATTTCAGTAGCTCTGCGGCTGCTTTCACCCTGTAATAGCAGAACTGAATAGTTGGGAGGGATACTGCCTGGCCTGTGAAGCCAAAAAGTTTGCTTTCTGGCCCTACACAGAGAAAGTTTGCCAACCCCAGTGGTAGGTGATTGACACCTTGTCCTGGAGAAGCGGAGGGTGACTGGGAGGTTGGGATAAGCTCATAAGAATCAAGTGAGGTGAAGTGGCCAAGGGAAACAGGGCAGAGAAGCTGGTTCTGTTTGCTCTTTCGCTTGGGGTGGGGGGGATTGTGTTTCTTTGCTGAAGATAAAGTTTCGGTCTTGCTGGAGTAAGCAGCCAGGGGCCTCATGTTTGCCCGTGTCTCTGTGATACTGATAGAAACGTGCTCATCGGAATTGCAAGATGTTTTGCAAATTGTTATCCAATTATGAGATCCTCAGAGATGTTTTAAGGTCTGGTTTGTTCATTCTCGGTCATTCATTTGCTGATTTTATAAATGTGTAATGAGCATCCAGCTTGGCCAAATGCTCTGTTAGGGCTGAGGTTGCAGCAGCAGGAGCAGAAGCCCGGGGCTGGGATGTAGCCTGGGGAATGGGAGAGCAGACTAAATTCAGCAGTAAGTACAATGCAGGAAGCAAACAGGAGGTGTGAAAGGCGCTCGGGGTATGAGGACCTCTTAGTTTAGACTAGGCAGGGAAGCTCGTTTGACTAGGTGACACACGGGCGGGAAGGATGGAGAGACCCAGCCAAGGGGAGACGAGGGAGACTGAGAGCTGGGGGTGGGGGTGGGGGATTTGCTTCATTTCCCATTTCTGCCCAGCCTGGAGGGCCTGAATCTTGGACTCAGTGCAAACTTTCATTTTTCAGTAAGTTTATTAGAACCCTCCATAGCACGAGCCAGTGTTTCTGGCTAACTGGTTTCTCTGAGTCTATATTTCTTATTTTGGGAGGCTGCTGCTCATATCCGGGAAAGCTCTAAAGTCTTAAGTTGTCAGCCTCCTGAGAGTCTGGAATTATAAAGGGTCATGATGATCTGGTCACCCCTCACTCACAACAAGATAGATGCAGTTGCCTGTAACTGATTTCCTGAAATCATTCAGACTTCTTTCTATGGCAAGGGAGAAGATAAGACCTTGCGAATTGAGGACTGATGATTTTAATAAATGTGCTAATTAACAAGTCACTTTTGGTAAACAAAACATCAGAATCTGATAACAGGAACAGGGGCCTTTCCCTGTGTGCTTTGTCTGTCAGGCGGCTCACAGAAACCACTGGCCTTCCCTTTGTCCCTGTTTTCTGTGATGAATATATATTTAATTACCTTACTGTAAGATGCCTTTAGTGGTTGACCACATCAAATTAGTTTTATGTAGAGGAAGTTATAGGTCTTTTAAATTTTTTAAGATAAATTGTAAAAGCCTGCTGTCTCCTGGGCAATTTCCCTGCATGTGGTTATAAGTCATAAGGAGCCTGTGTGTCTTCAGTTCCCTGGACAGAGTGAGCGCCATGTGCCGCACGCCGAGCCCAGCAAGCACACTGGCCACAGCCCTGCCCACCACTTGGAGCTGGTGGATCTGAGCTGTTCCCTTTTCCTCCCTGCGCCCTGAGCCTGCAGCTTCATAGACAGCTGCAAACCAGGCCACCTCCAGCATCAGTTACCCAAACTGAAATGCCAGGCCTGGGCTAACCTCCATTTACCCGAATTTGAGGTCCTGGGGGGTCTTTTCAGATCTGGAGTATTCATTCTTTCATTTCTTCACTTAGGCATTTATTGATTTCATAAATATTTGTCAAGCATCTGCCATGCTGAGGGCAGCGGGTAAAAGGGGATGGATCAGAGGGGCTGATACATGGAGAAGACCCAAGTTAGACTTGACCCACCACTGTGATTTCCTCCCTCTGGATGCTGCAGAAAATATATAGTCAGTCATGGTCCTTGGGTTCTCCCATAGCATTGTTGACATCTTGTGGTTTAAACAACAGGAGTAATGGCAAACTTTTCTGGGTGTAGATTAAAGGAGAGTCAATATTTTGGTTGTATCCATAAACAGTGGGGAGGAAGATGATTTCAGTATTTCATTTGTGGGTACTCTTTGGACCAGGTGACACATGGGCTGAGACCGGAAGCATGGTCTCACTCTGTTTCTGGCCACCCGTCCTCTGTTCTCTCTCTTTCCTCTCTTTCTCTGGTTTTCTCTCCCACTGAACCCCTCTCGCTCTGCCACTATCCCATCTGTCCCCGCCTTTTCTGCTCCTATCCCCAGACAGCAGTCACAACACGGCAGTCAGGGAGACAGGTGATGGCACCTGGATCACACTGGTGTTCTGAGTTAATATGTGTAGCAGATCCTTCCTGCCCTGACTTTTTGGCTCCTTGCTGTCACCCCTCTGGTCACTGCAGCCACCCCAAACCATGTCCAGGTCATGTCTTCATCCTTGTCATCACTAAGAACCGTTATCCTCTCTAGCCTGGATCCTAAGAATCTCACTTGTGGTCCACCACTTCCTCTCCTGGCAGGGTCAGCTTCGTGGTCTGTGACTTGTGCATTCACAGGCCTTGTGCTTCGGGTCACTGTCCTAATTTTATCTTTGAACTTCTGTTTCATAAGGGAGATCTGATGAGATAATGGAGTCTGCTCAGGGTGCTCAGAGCCCTGGTCCAGGCAAGAGTCCCCCTCCACACCTACAGCTTTGTCAGTCTGCTGTCCCAAGGAACTCCAGGCCCCACCTGACCTTCCCCATCCTGTCTCTGTGCAGTAGTCATTGCTACCTTCCACCCTGGACGTATGCCCCACTGTGTCTTGGTGGTGGAGTGTGTGGTGCAGGGCTTGAGCTGGGCTGATGATGCCCTGGGCTTTCTGTGGTCCACTGGGTGAGAGCATGCTTCTCCCACCCTGATACAGGAACCTAATGCATCTTGGCACAGAAACAGCAAAGCGGGTAATTTGCCCTCTGTGGCTTGGGGTGGTGGGGTGGGTTCTTAGGAGGGGGAGAGGCCTGGCTTCACTGCCTTCAACCAGAGCACAGTGCATGGTGTTGTTAGAGCAGGAGGCTGGGAGACAGGGCTGAGAGCAGACTCGGGCTTGCAGAGTAGGTGAAGCTGTTGACATGAGCAGCCCTCAGCTACTCTGGTTGCCAAGCCAGCAGCTGGAGGGCAGGGGCTTTGCAGAGTGGGTTGCAGGTATTAAAGTCCAGCTAAGGGGTTTTGATAACCACAGACAAGAACCAGCTTTAGCCAGTTTGTCAGTCGTCTAGCTCACCTTACATGAACTTGGGTTAATTACAGTATCATTTGCATTGTGGTTTTAAAATTTTTCCACCCTTGAAGTAACAATGACAGTTCCAAAACAACTCTGTAAACTATGAGAATGGAAGGGAACCCAACTCCAGGAATTACTACCCAAATGTTAGTGAAAGCCAATCCCTTAGTCTTGAATATTCCTCCCCTCAATTAGTAAGACTTCAAAAGGCTGGAAAAACCACTTCCTTCTGGTATAGGGGCTCTTTTTTTTTTTTTGAGACAGAGTCTTACTTTGTCACTCTCAGTGGAGTCCCGTGGCATCACAGCTCACAGCAAACCTCAAACTCTTGGGCTTAAGTGATTCTCTTGCCTCATCCTCCTAAGCAGCTGGGACTACAGGTGCCCGCCACAACACCCGGCTATTTTTATTGTTGTAGTTATTGTTGCAGTTGTCGTTGTTGTTTAGCAGGCTCAGGCCGGGTTTGAACCTGCCAGCCTAGGTATATGAGCCTCATATCCACGAATCTACAGGCGCCAAGCCTATAGGGGCTCTTTTTGATCCTGCCCAATTTTTTCTCTCTCTCTCTCTTTTTTTTTTCTTTTGTACTTTTTCTTTTGCTGCTTTGGCTTACCTGATAAGTCCTGAAATTTTTTTCTTCTGACCTTCATGAAGAACTTGAAAGAACCTCCTCTCAGAGCTCAAGAGGATAGTGACATTCTGGGAGCTGGGGCAGAACTCGGCCGTGTGGCCCCAGGACACTTGTACTCACTGCCTTGTGAATGTCTTTATGCCCAAAGGACCATGACAAAAACTGGCAAATTAAAAAAAAAAATTATGATAGGTGGAGAGAGAGAAAGGGAAAGCTTTATGTTTTAAAAACAGCACTTTTTATCTGCTTTATGAACAAGGGGCCTGCATTTATATTTTGCACTGGTTCCCACAAATTTTGTAGCTGGTCCTGCCACCTGAGTAGGAAGTTGGCAAATCTTTGGTTTGTCTGGTCCCAGTGTGTAGGTGGCCACCCTTCCACTGCTCTTCCCTGCTGACCTAGGTTGGATCTGCTCTTTTGAGCAAGTTTTTAGGTGGTGACATCCCCATCAACAATTCTTCTATGGCCTGGCTTGGTTGTCCTTACGAGGTGTGTAAGTTCGATGGCACCATTTCTTGTTGGGTATGGGGGATGTGCTCTTTTCTCTGTTGCATATTTTTTAAAGAAAATGAAGGGTTAGCATAACTGTTTCCAGAAGGCACATTGAATCACTCCGTTGAGTCGCAGCCAGTTGCTGCAACATAAGCCTTTGAAGCAAACTTTAAGCATCGCAGGACCAGCCTGGCAGCTCCAGCCCTGAAAGTGAGGGTGCTGGGCTGCTGGGCGGATAAAGTGGGTTCTGCAGATTCAGCAACAAAAATATTTTTGTAACTCAGGAGCACTTTGTACTTTTCAAAGGAGAGAAAGAAGTAATTGGCTTGGCTCATTAGGTTGAAAAACGTTGCCAGTTTTTCCTTTAGTTTCGGTTGTATTGGTTTGTTTTAATTCTTTTCTCTCTGAGCTTCAGGGGATGAGGCTGAACAGAGTGAGTGCCCAAGGGCTATTGGGCAGAACCCCTGAACAGAAGCTGAAATATTGATGGGTCATTGCTTTCTGTGGTCCTCTGCAGAGCACTGTTGGCCAAGCATCATCTGGAGACTTCCAGGAATCCCCTGTCTTCCAGCTGCAGAGCATGCAGGGATTGTCTTGTTCCGCTAGGGAGTTGTTTAGAAAGAGGTTGATTAAGGACCTGGCTGCCTGTTTTGATCTTACCCATTTTGCTACAGTCTGTGCATAGATTTTTTTGGGAAATTAACCGGGTATTCTGGAAAGAACCCTACATGTCAGAGCAGAGATGAATGTTGGTTATTACCAGGCTCAACTCTCTTATCTTAGAGGTAGTGAAACCGAGACCCAGGAAGCCCATCAAGCAGTCTGGGTCTCAGAGTGGGTTAATATAGGGCCAAGACCAGACCCAGTTGTCCTGCTGCCTGGGACAGTGTTCTCACAGCGTATGTGGATGCTGCAGAGGCTGCGTGTGTGTGTGTGTGTGTGTGTGTGTGTGTGAGAATGTGTGCACACAAGCCCACACATGTTTTGTCTAAGTCTTTACTTCTGCCCAACCTTGATTGATGCTGGAGAATCAGCCCAGGGCATCACTCTGCAGGCCCAGCTTTTCTGCCCTAGGGGAATCCTGGCCATTTTGGTCCATTCATGGCTCAGTTATGAAACCCACGTTGCATGTATTGCCTTGGAAGCTGAAGCTGTGCACACAGGCTGTCTCCGCTCACTCCCTCAGGGTCCCCCAGGATTGGTCTCTTGTCTGATTTTTCCTAACACCCCTCATCATCTTGTCCTGTGTTCTGCCCACTCCAGTCACCTGCCCCTGTGAGATGATCCCAGGCACAGAGAGCTCTTTCCTTACGGGCCAGCCCTGTGCCTGGAGCCTCTGGGTGGTGGGTGTGGGCTGGTGTGGAGCACCTGGAATGGAGGTGGGGGCAGGGCACCAGTCACAGCACTACCACCTCCCCTATTAGCAAACCGGGCATGCAGCTGTCCTGCCAGTGGCACATGGTGGTGGGTTGCTAAGGCTGAGAAGCTGCAGGTAGACACAGGGCACCCGCCCCGGGAGTGGGTTTCCTGCCTTGGTCAGGCTCTGCCTCATCACCAGAATCTTGCTCTCACCACCATGGAAGTGTTGAGATTGTCACTTTCCCTTTAAGCAGATTTTTCCTCTTGCTCTTATCCCCAAAAACCTTCATGAAGGAATAACACTTACTAGAGTCCTTTCTAAATGCTGTTAGGTGCTGGTGTTGTTACTGAAATTTCTTTTTTCTTTTTTTTTTTTTTTTTTTTATATAGAGTTTTACTTTGTTGCCCTCGTTAGAGTGCTGTGGTGTCATAGCTCACAGCAACCTCCAACTCCTGGGCGTAGGCGATTCACTTGCCTCAGCCTCCCAAGTAGCTGGGACTACAGGCACCCGCCACAAAGCCTGGCTCTTTTTTGTTGCAATTTGGCTGGGTCCGGGTTTGAACGCGCCACCCTCGGTATGTGGTGCCAGTGCCCTACCCACTGAGCCACAGGCGCTGCCCCATTACTGGAATTTCTTTCTTCAGTAAGTCCTTGGTCTTGGGGATTTGAAGAATGAACCCAAGGACCACAGATCAGTGGTAAGATAGGATTTTATTAGACAGAAAGGAATATAGAAAGAGTAAGAAGCACTAGAGCTTCTGGCAGAGGGAAGGACCCAAGTGGGGACAGTCCTCGTGGGTCCTTTGTCTAGGGGTTTAAGGTCTTGAGAGTACATTTGGCCAGGACTTGGTACACGGAAACACTTTTTCATTGCTATTGATTGTTTTTGACGAATGAGTGCAGTCCCTCTAGCTCAGGACAAAAGATGAGGGCTCCCTTTGTGAAATTGCCCAGGTTTACGAAAACTGGGATCCCGTGTCCAGCCTTGAATGGGGGAGCCCTGGATCAGTATGTAGATCATCACTTTACAGTGAACTATTCCCCCTGTGCTTTGGGGGATGCTCATGGCTGTCCACCCTGCAGCCTTCTTCCCTGCTGGCAGAGCCTTGGGTTGGTTTTAGGCCCACACCATCCCTAAGGGGTCTGAGGCAGTGACATGGCCATGTTCCCCTCACCAAAGAGTGGTTGAGGGTAACCTGTGACCCATGAGGAGGAGTGTGCCAAGGCACTTCTGGAATTTCTTCGCTCTTCAGAAGAGACATATTTCCATGGGCATTGTCATGTCTGGACATGATGTCTGGAACGGTGTGGCTGTCTTGTGAGGGCGAGAACGTACTGAGCTTGACTGGACAGAGAGAAGGAAGGAGCCTTGTTCTCAAGCCTGTCATTGGGGCTCTGAAGTTACCCATCCTGGCACCAGCTTACCTAAGGGCCTGTTGACATGTACTCTGTTTTGAGTGAGTTTTTTGGTACTCACAGCTGAAAATACTCTAATGGATACACACAAATCATTTTAGTGCTTGTTACGTGTTTAGCCCTCATAGACGATTCTGGGCTGAGCTGTCAGTGGCGGGGCAGTGAGGTTCCATCTCTTCTTCCTGCCGGTCCTGGGGCAGTCTCTGCTCATCAGACAAAGCCTGGAGAGCAGGGGTGGATTTCTTTGATCTCACGTTGCTGGCACCACATGCATGGGGGATACTCATGAATGTTGAAAAAATTCTCTTTCATGCAGGCAGTAAGAGAACTGGTGAAATGGGGGAAAGCAAGGCTGCCTGGCCTGTTCTTGTTGTTTGTTTGTTGTAATCTACACGAACCCCAGGAGTCTTCCTTAATCGGGCTGTGGAATGCTCTCCTCCAAGTTTTAGCATTAAATCTACTACATGGTTAGTGCCTACAGATGGCGAGTGTTTGGTGATTTACTGTGTAGACCCGGGGAGAAGGCAGAGTCCACACCCAGCTCTGCTGACACCCTCACCTGAGCTGCTCTACACCTGCCCGAGCTCACAGCCTGCTGTTGGACTTGGGTGCCCTTAAAGTCCTTCTCCCATTAGCTCTGTTGTGAGGACACCTTTAACTTTTGTGAATCACGTGCAGGCTAGGGGAAAGGGAACATTTTTCATACCCAATGTCCTTTCTCTTCTGGCCCCCCGGGATCTTCCCTCCTAAGATCATGAGAATTGCTGTGTGACAGGCTCACTGTAGAATTTCTGTCATTGCAGAAGGACTTGGGCCAAACACAAGCTCTGGGTTCTCCTAATAGGGCGTGGGTCTCCGTCTGGGCTCTGAGATGTGTGTCCTCAGTGGTTTGCATTTGCTACCTTGCTGCTTTTGTGCACATGCCCAGTTTGTATTTTGTTTTCCCAGCAGCGTGAGAATCTGGCATGAGTGCTAGGACCCACATGCACCCTTCCCCCTCCTCTTTCATTGTTTTCTCCTCTGTGGTGGAGGATGGATGTTTGCCTCAGCTACTTCCAGGCACACTGCAAGGCTCCAAGGAGATGCTGAAGTGGCCCAGAGGAAAGGGGATGGCACCTTCAGGATGACTGTGGCTGGTGCCACTTCAAAGGCAGATTCAGACAGAGTGTCTGTACCAGGAGCCTGGAGATGCTTTGATGTGGGCAGCACGAGAACAGCAGAGAGGGATGTTAGGCTAAGAATGAGTGGACCCTGCAGGGTTTCACACCCTCTGCAAGTCAAGATTGCAGCATCACTGTGTGTTTCCAGCCCAATCTGCAGTGGATCTCCCCAGACCCCCCTGTGGAGCGAATGTCTAGACAGCTATGGAATTAAGTGCTCAATTACCAAGTAGGAATGTGGCCAGCAGAGGTATAGCTGCCAAGCAGACAGCCCGAGGTGGGGCTCACAGCTGGAAATGAGCACCCCTTGGGTCTGAAATGAGCTGAAGGGCTTGGCGCTCCTGCAGCTAGCCGGCACCTGCAGGGAGCTGTGGCCAAATGGCCCCCCAAAGGCAATTTGACCTCAGAGACAGCTGTAAATCTGGCCTGGGTGACATCTCTGCAACATGTCATTTTCTTGCAAAGATTTCTGGCCGTAATTAGAATTCCAGGTTAACACGTACTGGAAGTACAGGTCTGGGACCTGGGAAGCCTCTTCTCTTGTCTAGCCAGGCTGCTCACTGGCTGTTAAGTGTTCTGTCCATCTCTGAGCCTCAGTTTCCACATCTGTAAAACGGGGAGGGAAATATACCCTAACTCCTAAGGTTGTCATGAAAGTGTTTTTCTTCTGGTAGCCAGAAGGCTCATTCCTTTTTCAGAAATTCAGGGTTTATGATACTAGACCCTGCTGCCCCCATATGTATCTACTTGCTTCATAACCTAGGAAATGTTTGAAGGAATAAAAATGTGAAGATGATGATTGGTGTTGTCCATTGGTGTAGGTTTAACTCGACGGCCACTTACGTGTCATGTTTCGTCCTCTGTGTTTGAGGGAGGATTGGTTCTTGAGGACACTTCTTGGGCTTGTGTCACTGGTGTCTACCTTGTCCCAGCTCTGAGTATGGAAACCTGAGCTAGGCTTGTTCACAGGGTGCTCTGGGCCTTGTGGTGGGCAGCAGGCAATGTCCTTGAAGGCCTGGCCCTCCTTGGGAGTGTGGATGGCCGGTGTGCAGGCTCCCAGGTTTGGGATCTCTCCCCTCTGTCCTCAAAGCATCTGCCATAGTGATTTTTTTCCAGTATCCTCTGGGTCTAAGCTCAGACTATAGAAAGAAGAGCTGGATGGAGAGTTGCCTTTAGGACATTCTGAGACACAGAGCCTGGGTCAGGCACCCTTCCTAGGAGACATATTTGGGTGACAGTGATGTGAATGGGCTAAATGCAAATTAAAATCTCCATAGTGAAGCCAGGCCCATGGTGGTGTGTGCCCAAGGTCCCAGCTGGTCAGGAAGCTGAGGTGGGAGGATTACTTGAGCCCAGAAATGCAAGTCCAGCCTGGGCAGCACAGTGAGATCCTGTCTCTGAGCAAACAACCAAGAAAGCTCTCCACAACCAGTCCTGCCTCATCATTTTCTGATGTGGCTTCCAGGTTGTGGCTGAGTGGAGGTGGGCTGGTCCACCTCAGCTGGACCTCCAGCCTTTCTTTGGACAGCCAGGCTGCCCCAGCCCCATCAGCCTGTGCCCCAAAGGCCTCCGAGAAAGATACGTCTCTAGCCAGCCTGGTCCTGAAGAATAGCAGTGTCCCCAGTAGACGTCCCCCTGTGTGGCCGGGTGCACATAGGCAGCCCTGCTCCCGCCTTTTGCACACTGAGCACTGAGGTCATTCCTGGCAGGGGCTGCTGGCCCAGGCCCAGGGTAAACACGCTGTGCTCGCGTCTGTGCTGTTGGCTGCCAATGAGTTAGAGGTACATGGGGCCGTGGGGGGCTGCTCCGCCCCCAGCAGCCCTGCCCGCTCCAGCCTCAGGGGATCCCAAGGGGAAAAGGTCACCGTCCAGACAGACCTGTGCTTCAGCTGGGTGATAGGAACTGGCTCGTGGGAGCATGGCTGGCATGGCTCTCCTCACTGGGTTTACACAGGCTTAAATCTTGATGCCAATAGCCATCACTTAGATGAAGCTTCCATGAGCCAGGCATTATTCAAAGAGCTGCCCAGATCTTAAGTCACTTCATTCTCATAGTAGACCAACAAGACAGGTGTATACTTTTCTGGTAAGAAAACCGAGGACTTGAGAGGTTATAAGCTCAGGCCCAGATCTCAGTTGGGCAGCCTGGCCTGAGGTCTGCACACTTGACCATGGACATGCTGTACTGGCCTAAAGGCCCAGCACCTTTGCTGATGGAAGGGGGAAGCCCCCTCATGTAGTTCTCCCCAGAGTCTCAGCCCCAGTGACTCTGAAGCTGGTTTAATATTGTTGTGAAGAGTTGTTTGGGACTCCCAACTTTATTTGGCCCTTGGAGGATACTGGGCATCAGGGCTTCTTGGGCTGGGGAGCAGAGGTGTGTGAGGGGGATCTTTGTAGGAGAAGAGAGAGCCCACATCTTGGGTCTCAGTGTCTTAGGCCTTGGTGTCCCCACCTTCCATCTTCACCCTTTACCAGCATCACCCTGCATGCAGGTGCCCACTGAACCAAGTCTCTGTGATTCCCAGCCCACACAGCTCCCTGCTCTCCAGGGCTGAGGACAGGTGTGTGTATGATGGGGGATGAGCTCAGCAGGTTGCACTGCATACGCCAAGGTGACTGCTCATTCTATCCTTCCTTGGGGCCCAAAACCCCAAACCCATTTTATCACTTCTGTCTCCTGGCCTTGAGGTTTTAGAGTGAGTCTGTGTTGACAGCTCAAGACGTGATGAGACCTCCAAGGGGCTTCCAGTGACCTTCACATGGTTTCTTTAACTTGTGGCTTTGACGTTTGCTTGTGTTGTGTGGGGATGAGAATTGTGGATGTTAGTCCTGAGCCGCTTCCCCTGACTCGGTGTATCTGAATGAATGGCCTCTGTCACTGTCCCTGTCCCCTCTTGGGCACTCCATGGGATCTGTGCCTTTATCCCTTGGGTTCAGTTAAACGCACTCGGTAGCGCCAGCCGTTGTGTTTCCAGGGCAAGCTGCCGGTCCTGCTGCTGGGCCGCTCCTCGGAGCTGCGGCCAGGAGAGTTTGTTGTCGCCATCGGAAGCCCGTTTTCCCTTCAAAATACAGTCACCACTGGGATTGTCAGCACCACCCAGCGAGGCGGCAAAGAGCTTGGGCTCCGGAACTCAGACATGGATTACATCCAGACTGATGCCATCATCAATGTGAGCCTCTGTCCCTGCCACCATTGGGGATGGGGTGGGGTTTGGCCAGAGGACTGGAGTCAGCACAGGTATTTATCCCCCAATTTCTTTGCAATCTGCATGAAGTAATGGAACTAGAGCAAACCATGTGCATTCCAGTGCCAGCAGCGGAGCCCAAGTGGCACAGGGGTTGGGTGTGGAGATTGGAGCTGCGTGATGCTGGGGCAGGTGCACAACCAGCCTCAGCCCAGGAAGAAGCTGCTCAGGTGCTTCTGGAAGACCACACTGGGCCTCTGGGCTTCATTTACCATGTATGGCATATAACAAACTTATTTTTTTCTTGAGAGAAAGAGTTTCACTCTGTCGCCTTGGGCAGAGTGCAGTGTGGTGTCATAGTTCACAACAGCTTCAAACTCTTGGGCTCAACAATTCCTCTTACTGCATTCTCCCGAGTAGCTGGGACTATAAGCATCCACCACAATGCCCAGCTAATTTTTCTATTTTTAGTGGAGACGGGGTCTTGATCTTGCTCAGGCTAGTCTTGAACTCCTGAGCTCAAGGGATCCACCCACCTCGGCCTCCTAGCATGCTGGGACTACAGGTGCGAGCCACCACTCTCAGCTCCAAAACTTACTGCAAATTATTTAAGATCATTTTTATGCAGCGAATTTAGGTTGACAGGAATACATCTCAGGGAAGAACCACGGCCCGCAGTCTAGGCTCGCAGTCTAGGCCCGCTCAGGAATCAGCCAGGTGGGGAAGTAGATCAGACCATGTTACAACATGAACATGTAACCTTCCCATTTCTGTTTAATTGCAGTATGGAAACTCAGGAGGCCCGTTAGTAAACCTGGTAAGAACCTTTAATACCTGTGTATGTTATTTGTTCATTTTTATCTGTGTACATGCTGTCTTTTTAAAAAATGTTTTTGCTTTCTTTTCAAACGCGAGCTTGCCAGAGCTAATTCTTTTAAAGTGCGCTCTGTGAATATACTGTGTCCTTGTAAATTATCCTACTGATCTTTTCTGGAAAGAATAAGGCATGCTGGAGTGGAGGATTAGAAATGACATGCCAGGGGACAGACTGGCCTTTCAGAGTTACAGGTGAATGCCGTGAAGTTCAGGCCCACTGCAGGGGTTAGCAAAGGCACAGGCCTTCAGGTTGAAGGTGTCATCATTGCTGGCTTGTCACAAAAACGGGTCTCATCCAAATTAGGTCTCTCCTAGGCTGCCAGGGGAGCTGGCTGGGCTCATCTGAACTCCTTCCCTTGGCCAGGAACCCTCCCTGAAGGCCTGGCTGGAATGAGGAGGAGTTACCCACCCACAAAGATTTCATTTACGTCTGTGCTGAATACTTCAGCAAAAAAAATGAAGCCTTGGAATTTCAGTCAGAGCCAGAGGGCAGCTCTGGGGTCATTTATAGACAATGACATTGAGGCCATCTTAGCAAGGCCCAGGATGCTGGTGCCTCTTAGATTGTCCCTCAGTGTCAGGGATCGAGATCTCACCATGAGAAGTGTATGAGGCGAGATTTAGACTCTGCTGCAGCTGTCCCTTCCCAGCGGAGAAAACGAGGCACAACTGTGCACCCCTGCTCCACGGGTGTGGTGGGGTTGCTGCCTGAATAGAAATGCACTTTTCTGTAAAGAAGCATGTCATCTCCAAGCTCTACAGTTGTTTCTGCTAGACATCAGCAAAGTCATCTTCTGATCATTAGAAATGGGAGAAGCACAAGGTATGGACAGCCTCCTGAAGGACCCACGGGTTTTGGAAAGGAGCAAATAGCGTAAACTTTGAAACTGTGCTTTATGGTGAGGTGTCTGCTGTGTGCTGACCTAGAGTGAGTGTCAATTCCTCCATGGCTGAACCTGGCATGCACTGCCCAGTGCCCTGAAGCTGCTCTTCGTCCTCCTCTGGGATGGTCTCCCTTCAGTCCTCCCTTGTTCTCTGAAATAGCTCAAAGACATTTTTCATATGAATTCTCTGCTCTGTTTTGAAACCCACCTGCCAGTAAACCTTCACGATTCAATACGCTGTATCCTTCTTGCTTTTCAGGATGGTGATGTGATTGGTATTAACACTCTGAAAGTGACGGCTGGAATCTCCTTCGCAATCCCATCTGATAAGATTAAAAAGTTCCTAACGGAGTCCCACGACCGACAGGCCAAAGGTAAAGCAGGGTGCACACGACCTCAGGGGCTCTGGAGGTTCTAGCTTGTGGCTCAGCTGCCTCTTGGAAATCTGGGGAAGGGAAAACTGTCAGGCTCCTAAGCCAGGCAAGCCACCCTCTATCAAGAAGTAAAAGAAGTGCATGTTATTAGGCCCCTGGTATTAGGACACAGATGTTTATCCTTTTTTTCTGCTGCAATTTGGAAATTTCACATCCACAATCCTAGGTGATGTCTGTATGATATTTCAATAAATCGTTCATTTATGTCATTTAAAGCCTTTGTCCTGTCAGGTAGGAATCATTAGGCCTATTTTGCTGGTAAGAAAGCTTGAGATCAGGGCGATCATTCATTCTACAAATGTTTATCAACCCATCTGCTGGCATAGCAGGGGCCCTTGCAGGAATGATGTTCATGTTCTGCTGGGGCAGGGGGACTGACAGTGAACAAAATAATAAGATAATACCGTGAGAGTAAATAAGTGCTCTCAAGAAAATGGAGCAAGGCGGCTGGCTAGGGCCACTAGGGGGCAGCTAGTGGAGACAGGGTGGCCAGGAAGCATCTTCTAAGCTGAGGTCTGAGTGAGAAGGCGCCAGTGGGCAGTGGATTTGACAACCTAGCCGAGAGCATCAAGCCCTGGCCTCACACTGCAGCCCGGCGGATTGGGCCTCTGGCTCTGGTGTCCTCTGCATATCCGCTAACTGGGCTGACCTTCTGTGTCCTTTTGTCATACAGGAAAAGCCATTACCAAAAAGAAGTATATTGGTATCCGAATGATGTCACTCACGTCCAGGTGGGTAAACGAGATGTATGTCTGTGTCTTCCGTTTCAATAAACCTGAACTTCAGAAGGCGCTCAAGGGCATCCATGAAAGAGAAACCTCATGCTGCCTTAAGATGTCTGAGTTTCTGCTTAAAATGAAATAATGCTGGAAAGAGCACAGGCTGCTAGCCTTCTGTTTCTTTGTGCTGAGCTGATTGTCCTCATCTGCAGCGGGCCCTCCCATCTAGAGCACTCCTCCCTTCTCTTTGAAGATAGGCCTGGCCTGAATAGTCACAAGGGGGTGGGTGGGTGGTTCACCCTGGCTCATGCCTGCCTTTCCCCACATGTTCTGTTGAAGCCCACATTTTGGGAGTGCCCCCAGAGCACCCGCCTTTCATTAGCTCTGCAGCACGTGGGCTGTGCCTCTGGGAATGCCAGGTCAGGCCCAGCACCAGGGAATGAATGTTCGATGGGCTTGTTTTCCCTGAGCTGGTGGAAGTTGGAGCCTGGGTTTGGCAGGCTGGTGACATCCTGGTGTTTTAACATGGATGAAAAACTCGGGCATAATCTTACGAGTTCTGGTAATAGACTCAACTGGCATGGCTAAAATTGTCATAAAGAACAGAATTTTTACTAATTTTTACTAATTTTTACTAACAGTTTTACTAATGTGCCAGGTAGTATAATGAATGAATTATTAACTAATTGTGGAAATATTGCTCTATTTTGATACATATTATGAATGGTGGCAGCATTCTTAGCACTCCAGCAAATGGGGTGATTTGTCAAGACTGACATCAGTACCTGTTTACCTTTGGAATTAGGAGAGACAGATGTAGGGTAAGACATTAGCCTTAAGTCTCGCTTCCTGGGTTCTCATCCTGGCTCTGGTATTTCCTGGCTTGTGACCTTGAAAACAACTTGACCTCTGAGTGCCTCAGTTTCCTTGTCATAGCAGTGCTGGCATCCTGGGTGTATAGCCAGGCTCGGATCAGTGAGTGCCAGGGAATGCTAGCCCCCACTTATCATATGCTTACTCTGTGTCAGGCACTGGGCCTTACTGAGATGACCTCATGCCATCCTTACAGCAGCCTGTGTTGTAGAGTATTGTCACTACACAGGGGAGCAAATGAAGACAGAGAGAGATTAAATAACTGTCCAAGGTAACACCTGCTGGAAGGTGGCAGAGCTGGGGCTGCAAACCGGCTGCTGTTAATAAGTCAGTTAATAACAATAATGATTGAAACACTTCCCTTGCTGTTCCCAGGTGAATCCTTGATCAATTTTAAAGTAGAATCATTCAGGTGCAGGTGGCTCACATCTGTAATCCTAGCACTCTGGGAGGCGGAGGTGGGCAGATTGTTTGAGCTCAGGGGTTTGAGACCAGCCCGAGTAAGAGTGAGACCCCATCTCTATTAAAAAAAAAAAAAAAGAAGAAAAAAAAGAAAAACTAGTCAGGCATGATGATGCATGCCTGTAGTCCTGTCTCCTTGGGAGACTGAGGCAAGAGGATCACTTGAGCCCAAGAGTTTGAGGTTTCTGTCAACTACAATGACATCATGGTACTCTATCCAGGGGGACAGGGAGAGATTCTGTCTCAAAAAAATCAAAACTCCTGGGGGAATTTTATATTAGACTCAGGGATAAGAAGGAGCCTGGTGAGGGCTGAGTCTGGGGCGAGTCTGTCCCTTAGCTAACGAGGTGTATTTTCTCCTGAGCAGCAAAGCCAAAGAGCTGAAGGATCGGCACCGAGACTTCCCAGACGTGCTCTCAGGAGCGTATATCATTGAAGTCATTCCTGATACCCCAGCGGAAGCGTGAGTTACAGTCATTTTCCCTTTTCCAAATATTCTTGTGGTTCCTGGGGGCAGAGTGGAGGGAGCAAGGTTCCTTATTTATGGCCTGAGATGATTGTATTGGTCCTGGACAAACACAATTGGACAGCTCAGGACTCATCCACAGTGGGGTCACCCCACTAGGGCCACCCAGGTGGGAAGAGCAGGGGTAGATTCGTGATGCTGCCTGGCTGGAGAAAGAGGTAAAGGAGCAGGATCCCCAAGACCTCCAGTAGTAATCCTGTCCTGGGCTTTGGGACTCACCTCCTCCTGGAATCTTCTTGGGTTGTGTCTATTACTGGTTAGGCTTTATCTGTCAATACCTCTGGAAAAATAACTCAAGTGCCATTAAGGAAACGTGAGAAGCAGCAGCTCCCCCAGCCATCATGTTTGTCACCTGTGTTCATATCATATCCACAGAGAAATGCTAGACCAGGGGCCAATATGTATGCCCTGGGTCGGGGTTGGGGGGCTGGATCTGGCCCACTGCCTTGTTTTTTTATGACCCGTGGGCTAAGAATGCTTTTTACATTTTAAAACGATTGGAAAAAAACCTCGAATAAGAATAGTGTTCTGTGATATGAAAATTATATGAAACTAAAATTTCAGTGTCCACAGAAATATTGTCTCTGGTGGCTTTTATGCCACAACCTCAGAGTTGAGGTCTGTTAGATCCCATAGCCTGAAATAGTTCCTGTCTGGCCCCTCAAATAGAAAACATTTACAGAGGCTTGTGCTGGAGCTTTGAGGACTGTAGCAGTGTAGTGTATTGTCCTATAAAAGGGACAGTTACAGTGGCAACCCACCTGAAGGAAATGTTTCTGAACATTCTCCCCATCCCTGGAGGAATCCCTGTAGGAACCGCTCCTGATTTGTGACCTGTTACATGCCAGCTGGCCACAGTAATGCTACATGGTAGATGGTCCCTGGTGTGTAGCCCCCTCTAGGCTCAGTCTGTCATAGGGCCACACAAGGGCTGGTAGCATTTCTGCAGTGGATACTATTGATGATTTAGCCTAAAAAATCTTAAAAGGAAATGCAATCTGCAGATGGTTTCCAGGGGTGAGGGACCTATCACCTTCTATTTTAATAAAATCCTCTTATTTGTATTAATATGTTTTTGTTGATCTTTTATTTTTAAAACAAATTTAGGGTTTGTTCTGTAAAATTTGGATTCAGTCAAAAGGGTGCACTTAAGGACCCAGAAATCCACTTTATTTATTTATTTGTTTATTTATTGAGACAGAGTCTCTTGTTGCCCTAGCTAGAGTGCAGTGGCATTGTAGCTCACAGCAACCTCAAACTCCTAGGTTCTGAGTGATCCTTTTGCCTCAGCTTCCCGAGTGTCTGGGACTATAGGTGCCCACCATCATGCCTGGTTACTATTTTTAATTTTTAGTAGTGATGGGGTCTTGCTCTTGCTCAAGATGGTCTCAGACCTCTGAGCTCAAGTGATCTTCCCACCTTGGCCTCACAGAGTGCCAAGATAACAGGTATGAGCCACCATAGCTGACCCAGAATTTTAGGTTTTAAATTGTGCCTCTGTCCATGTAAAGTCAGAGCAGGAGGAGTGGAAATATGACCACTGTGTTTCCCTTTGTGTTGCAGTGGTGGTCTCAAGGAAAATGACGTCATAATCAGCATCAATGGACAGTCAGTAGTCTCCGCCAATGACGTCAGTGACGTCATTAAAAAGGAAAGCACCCTGAACATGGTCGTCCGCAGGGGCAACGAAGACATTATGATCACGGTGATTCCTGAAGAAATCGACCCGTAGGCAGAGGCATGAGCAGGACTCCATGTTTCCCTCAAAGACTCTCCAGTGGACGACGCATGAGGACTCCGGGCTGGTGGCACAGGACACCCAAGACTTCTGACCGCCATTTTGCTTGTTCAGCGGAAGCTCCCTGGCCAACAGAATCCTTCTCGATAGTTTGCAGGCAAAACAAATGTAATGTCGCAGATCCGCAGGCAGAAGCTCTGCCTTTCTGTATCCCATGTACGCAGTGTGCTTTTCTTGCCAGCTTGGGCTGTCCCTGCTTAGACAGTCAGCATTTGTCTCCTCCTCTAATTGAATCATCATCTTAGTCCAACTAATGCAGAGTTGACACAATGCATAGATGAGAGGAAGGCCCCGTGGGAGCCGGAATGGGGCTGGGTGTGTTTACACTTTCCTCCAAGTCAGCACCCGGAGAGGCTGACGCGCGGCGGAGACCACGGGTGGGTGAACGCTGGCTTCCGAGGAGGCCAGAGTCATCTGTTTTAGGAATCTCTTCAGAATCAGAAGCACGATGACCTTGAGTTTGAGCTATTAAAATACTTCTTCATATATTTCTTCCTGGTGTGCTTCTTTTCCTTTCCTGCCAACAGCTGTTTGGCATCTTGAAATGATGATGTCAGGGGCTCCTCACTGTACCACATTGCCCATGTCGTATCTCAGGTGCTATCTCAAAATCATCTTATGCGATTCACCAGTGTGATGAATGACTGTGCTTGGCCACTCTGCCTTTATGGAATAGGATTTGAGAATAGGTGCATTTGCATCCAGAGCTTTTCAAACTAGGGAGAGTCTGTCAACCCCATCTATCACGCAACCAATCAACAGATTTTTCTGGGCCTCTGCACTGCGCCAGGCATTGCTAAGTGTGTGGGCCAGTCAGAGAAGGACAGATGGGGGCCCTCCCTCCCTGGAGCTTCAGTCGAGAGCCAGTCTCTTGTGGAAAGGGAGACAGTTTAGGAGATCAGGACACAATCCAAGAATAGGCCTGTTGTAAGTCCCCACAATGCACGAGGCCACAGCTGATCTCAATTATCCTGGGTTCTGAAATGAGAACTAGGCCTCAAACCTCGGAGAATTTAGAGCAGGTCTCCCATCTACATGTCCCCCAACAGGTGCTGCCTGAAACAATTGTAGGTACCTTTATCTCCGTGAAATCTTTGCAAGAGTTTGAGAAGTTGGATCCAAGAAAACTGTTGCAAAACTTCAGGCAAACTTGGAAAACTGCAGGGCCTAGGTCCCTGCGGGGAGCACACACCCAAAAAAGGGGGCTGTTTATGCCAAGAGCAGAGGGTCCAAGGCTTTTTAATTGTCAGCAGTCAAAAGGAGGGCCTTGGACGGGATGGAGGTTCAGTTCTCTAGACTTGAGGCCTTAATCAGCCAATAGATGGATAATGTTCGACGTGTAACTGGAGTGGCTCTGGAAGGCCAAAGGTCCTGGGTAAGTGCAGGAGCAATCCAGGTCAGCAGGGCCCTTGTCAGTGTTGACACCAGGCAGCTGAGCAGCTTGTGGCTTGTTGCAACCCTGATGTGGCCCTTCGCTCTCTGGTTGGATGACCTAGCAGACTCAGGAAGGAGCCAGTGAGGCCTTTGGCTCTGGGCGTGTGTTGTGCACTCCCTCCCTTCTCTGTGAAAGATGATGACTCAGATGGGTCTGTGGCTTCCGTGGTGCATCCTGAGAGCATCCTCACTGGGTGGTGCCCAGGGCTGAAGTGCTGCCACGGTTGCAAAGGATGCCCTGGGTGCTACTGAGGTTAAAGCCAGCCCCGGCCTGAGTCCATCTCTTTTCAGCCTTTTGGGCACCTGTGAGATCAAAGATGGCTCTGCTGGAAGGACGCTGCCTGGTAACCAACACGCTTTTGTAACCACTCAGCAGCACCTCCCTGAAAGCCCGCAGGACCCTGAGTGAAGGTGGAGATTTTGCCTTCATATGTGGTCACATACAGGGTCACAGAAATGACAGCTTGACACATTTTGGGGGCATATTACATATTAGGTCTCATATTACGCTATGGGACCCGATGTTGGGTGGGAGTTGCTCATCCTGGCACCCCTGTCCTTACACTCAAAGGCTCCCTCTTCTACTTGCTTTGGGCAGTGACAGAGATTTTACAACAAAATTAGCCCCAAAGCCTGGAGGCAGGGCCCTGAGGGGAAGGAGCTTAGCTTTTGGAGCTAGATGGACTTGAATTTAAATCCGGGGTCTATGGCTTACTGGCTGTGTGACCTTTGGGAAATTACTTAGCCTCTCTGTGCCTATTTTCTGTCTGTAAAATGGGGATATTAATGGCATCTACTTCCTTTAGCAGTGGTGGGGATTAACTGAGTTACCAACATGTGTTAATTAGCATCTTTGAGCCTCAGCTTCCCCCAGTGTAAAATGGGAAATAATTATAAGGCCTCCCAGCACAGGTGTGGCCCTTGCATGTGAGATAGGGCTACTCTTGTTTTCATGCTCTTAGCCTGCTGTTGTTCTAGTCTTTAATGGTGATCATAATACCTAACAGTTACCGGGTGCTTCCTGTGTATCAGACATCATCCTGAACAATTTACATTAATTAAATCAGCCTATTCTCAGATGGGTCTTGAGGTGGATGCTATAGGCATCCCCTTTTGACAGGGGAAGAAATTGACACTCAGAATAAAGCATCTTGTTCCAGTCAAAAGCAAATAAGTGGGAGCCACAATTTGAGCCCGGGGCATCTGAGCAGTGCCCTCTGCCTATCTTTAGCTTCTTAGGACCAAGTCTTTTGGTCCTATATAAACATTCAGGACCATCTCTACCCTGGGTCTATGCGCACTTTCATGGAAGTGATTTTGGGGCCTGTGGCCCCAGCTTGGTGTCCAGTTCTTCCTGGCCCTTTCAAGTTCCTCTGTGGTGGGCCAGTGGCTGTCTCCTGGAGAGCATCCCTGCTTGCCCCGTGTGTGTGTGCACTGGTGCCTTTTCCAATCTTAGCTCTCAGGCTCCTCCTCTGCTTCCAGCTTTTGCAAACCTGCAAAGGAACCACATGGCTGGGCTTCAGTAGGACATTTGAGTTGCTCAACTGGTCCCCACCCAGCCCTTCCAGACGCTCTAGACACTGGCCAGGAGAGAGTCCCCACATGTGGGAGCCCCTGGGGTGTGCCTGCCAGGCCTGGCTAAGTGGGTCTCAGCTGGGCAGCCCTGTACATGGACCTATCTTTATGACTCCATTTCCCCGCTGAAGATGTGGAAGAACGCTCCTGGCTGGTGAGTGTGGCCAGCAGCGTGTGTTGTCACCAGAATATATAGTGCTTGTCTCCATCTGGCTAACACCTTGGACAGGCCTGAGACTTGGACAGTGTGTTTTCATTGTCCAGCCAGGGTGCTCTGCCCATTTTGGCAAATGCTGTTGAAGTCAGAGCTGAGCCTTGCTGAGGTGGGGGTGAACATAGGTCTGGGTGAATGGGCCAGGCCAGTTCAAGATTACTACTCTGAATGTGGCTATAAGTGACATCAGAGGGGTGACAGCACCAGAGCGAGTTAGTGCCAGGAGGGCAGATTGGTTTCCACTGTCTGTCCTGACCATGCTGATCAGGAGGCGGGGTGACACTGGGTGAAGGGTACAAGGGGGATTTGAACCCTGCTCAGCCCTCTGGCGATGTCATTGTCATTGTTCTGGGTGTGGCCTGGCATCAGGCTCCCTGTGAAGATCTATGAAGCAGACTGGTGGGAGCCTGGGTGGGGGTGCTGCTCTCATCATGGTCACTTGGCTGCATCGCCCCCATCTCCCAGGCTGACTCAGCTTAGATCCTAGGACTGTTTGCCCCCTGGATGTGGGAGAGCCATCCCTTTTTGGAGACCCATGTTTTCACTGACATTTGTGAATGTTCTAGCCTGCTCCCCCTGCTCACCCTTCCCCTGGACTAGATTGGATAGGTGTCTGTGCTGATAGGCATCCTGGGAGCCCTGGCAGGTGGGCACGCAGGCTTCCTTGCTATGGTGAAGGGAGGTCTTGTGGTGAAGTGAAGGCGGTGCCGTGTGTGTGAGCTGCATCCAGGGGATGGAGACGCAACGTCACAATGCTCAGGACTATGGCAAAGGGAGTACAGACGTGGTGTGCAGGGGGCAGACTGGGGCAGCGGTGCCCTTGCTAAGAACCTTCACGCCAAGCACAGTACAGGTATTTTATGAGCATCTCTTATTTAAGCCTCTCGACAACTCCAGGGAATGGAAATGATTTGTGCCATTTTACAGAAGAGTAAATTGAGGCTCAGAGAGATAAGCAACTTGCCAAGGTTGCCCAGCTAGTCCTTGGTGGAAGTGGGTTGTGTCCTTGTGGGGAAGATGGAGGTAGGGAGCTGAGTGGGACAGAGAAGAGCATCTGGGACCGAGTTGGGAACACACAGCTGAGCCCTGCCCAGCCCCAGGCCCTTGGGAATGCAGCTAAATTGCAGGACGTACCCTCCGCTTCCCATCTTACCTCTCCTTTCCCTTCCTGGACTGGACACTTCCGCAGTGTGGAACTGAACAGGCTGTGCTTTCTCTTGTCTCCCTCTCCTTTGCCATCTCTTTACTTGTCTGGTCCTTAAGTAGGTGGCAGTGCTGGTGGCAGGAGGTGGCAGTGCTATTCTGCCAGGAGGTGGAAGTGCTGGTCTGCCAGGAGGTGGCAGTGCTGGTCTGTTGTGACTACAGGTTCCCCACTCGGGATTCATCATGGGGCTGTGGCTCCGTGGGACCAAGTCCATCAGACATTTCCACAGTGGGGCAGAGCACAGGCCAACCAGCAGGTGTCAGCCATTCTGGATTAGCTGATGGCATGATGGCATGAGGTGGGCTGCACCTCCCCAGATGGTGAGATCTTCTGTAAACCCAGGGAAGACCAGTTTCAGTGTGCTTCTCTTCATGGAGTACATCTTTTTGCATCTTTTTGACTAACCATAGTACACCCAACACTGCTAGGGGGAGCGTGGCCTGGTCTAGTTTGAAGCCAGTGGGGTGTCTGGGGGCAGTCTATGAGGAGTCAACAGTAGGACCTAGGAAGGGCCTCGTACACGGGCCTTGGACAGGAGGGTGAGCTCAGGGTGGGGGCTGAGGGGATGCCCAAGTGTACATGCTATGCTAGTGGCTCCCTCCTATGACTGCTGCTCTCCAAAGCACTCCGGGCAAGGCCCAATGCAGGCAGTGCCCCCAGATCATGGCTTCTGTTCTCAGCCCTGGGTTTCACTAATCATGCAGCCAGGGAAAGTCCCTTACTGCCTCTTAGCTTCTGTGTCCTCTTTTGTAAAAAGTAGTCAGTGGCCAGTAGCCAGCGGCCAGGATGGGCACGTTTTTGGGTCTGAGGTCAAGGACTTAGGGAAGGACATGCAGGTCACCAGCCACACACTTGAGCTCTGTCGTAACCAGCACCATCATTTCTACCCTCTGTCACTCCTTGGTGCTGCTGGAGTGAATACAGATGCTTCTTAGCTCATGCTGGGCTTATATCATGATAAATTCACTGTAAATTAAAAATATTGTAAGTAAAAAAATGTGTTTATAAGAATATACCTAACAGACATCATAGCTGAGCCTACCCTACTTTAAATGTGATAGAACACCTGCATTTTCTTTTTCTTTTTTTTCTTTTTCTTTTTTTTTTTTTGAGACAGAGCCTCAAGCTGTCCCCCTGGGTAGAGTGCTATGGCATCACAGCTCACAGCAACCTCCAACTCCTGGGCTCAAGCAAGTCTCCTGACTCTGCCTCCCAAGTAGTTGGGACCATAGGCACCCGCCACAATGCCTGGCTATTTTTTTTGGTTGCAGCCATCATTTGTTGTTTGGCAGGCCCAGGCTGGATTCGAACCCGCCACCTTAGGTGTATGTGGCTGGCGCCTTAGCCGCTTGAGCCATAGGCACCAAGCAATGCATTTTCTTAACATTGGGCAAAATCATCTAATACATGTACAAAGACTATTTTATAGTAAATTGTTGAAAGCTAATGTGATTTATTGAATACTGTACTGAAAGTGAAAACCAGAATGGTCATAACTCAAACTAGTTTCCATTGCAGGCATATTACTTCCATACCAGAACCATCCTAAGCTGGGGCCTTCTGCACTTTGTATTCAGCATGCATTTTAGCATTTGGGGAAAAAAAAGTGTCCAGAACTAGCAAGAGGAAGGGCCAGATCCACCCTACAGTCACCTCTGCCTACTATCCTTGTAATTGCTATGTAGGTCTTGTATTCCATGAGACAATGAAGGTAATGGTCACTTTGAGTTTAAAAACCACTGCTTTGTGAATGCCCACGAGTCTGTAAAGTTCTGACAACTATCTTACCTCCTTCTCTCTTGAGCCTTCAAAGGCATTATCTGGCCTGACAGGACAAACTTTCATCAGAGATGTCCCTGAAAAAGGTCCCCAAGTCACCCTGTGGTGTGTCTGCCCCAAGGTGGGAAGACCTCTCTCTCTCACTTTGAGGGGGGTCGGACCACATGGTTCCAGCTCACAGAAAAGCACCAGACTGCAGAGCAGGTCCCAGTCTGGAATTCAGGTCTCCCACATGCTGGACACTCCACAGAAGGGCCCCAGCCTTTTCAGGCCACCAGGCCTGGTTCTGGAAGAGCCCACATGGGCTGTCACCCCCTCTATGTCCTGCTCACTGCTGTCCCTACTGACTCTCAAATGGGAGGCTGAGGGCCCTGATGCTTCCATCGAGGTGTGCGTGGGGCACATCGAGGAGGCCTTTCTACCATGGGAACTTTTGTTTTATTTTTTAAAAATTATTTTTTATTAAATCATAACTTTATACATTGATACATTTATGTGGTTGAGGGTACTGGTTTGATATACAATGTGAAATGTTTACATTGAATGAAATAACACATCCATCACAATTATACTCATTTCTTCATAGTTTTGAAATGTACCATTGCATCATGCACATCATGGGAACTTTTAAACATGATCACCTTGGTGCAGGGTCCCTTTCAAGAATTAGCCAAGATCGAGTGAAATGCACTGACCAATGCAGCTTTTGTTTAAAAA
>CAUYQV010198147.1:0-17274 GCA_963574575.1 Galagoides demidoff | reverse complement strand
CGTACACCTAAGGTGGCAGGTTCGAATCCCCAGCCCGGGCCCATCAAACAACAATGATGGCTGCAACCAAAAAATGGCCGGGCGTTGTGGCAGGCGCCTGTGGTCCCAGCTACTTGGGAGGTGGAGGCTGGAGACTCGCTTGAGCCCAGGAGTTGGAGGTTGCTGTGAGCTGTGATGCCATGGCACTCTACCCAGGGGGATAGCTTGAGGCTCCATCTCAAAAAAAAAAAAAAAATCCCGGGAAGAAGGCAGGTAAGACAACAAAGGACCCAGAGAGGCGGGGGAGTGTATGAAGACATTCTGGACAAGGGAGCAGGGTATTGCCCCAAAGGAGGGATGTGTGTGCTCAGTAATCAGGTAAACACAAGGTAAACAACCTTTATTATTTTTTTATTTGAGATTACTTTGAGAGTACTATTAGCCTGCAGTGTTTGCATGTTAGGTAAAGTCCCTCTTGCAGTTGTGTCCTGGGCCTGGAATGTGTGCCATGTACCCTCACATTGTACTCATTAGGTGGGAGCACACCAGTCCCCCCCTGTCCTCCTCTGTCCCCTCTCTCCTCCTCTTCCCCCTAACTTGAATTAAATTAAGTTTTTCTCTGGTGTGGGCCCGCCTTAGATCAGTGGTTCTCAACCTGTGGGTTGTGACCCCTCTGGGGGTCAAATGACTCTTTCACAGGGGTCACCTAAATACATCTGCATATCAGATATTTACATTACGATTCATAACAGTAGCAAAATTACAGTTATGAAGTAGCAACGAAAATAATTTTGTGGTTGGGGGTCACCACAGTATTCTTCAACTGTATTAAAGGGTCACGGCATTAGGAAGGTTGAGAACCACTGCTTTAGAGGTTTCGGTTCTAAAATTCCAAGGGATGAAAACTGATCATCCCTACTTGGGTCTTGGGTCCGCCATTAGGACAATGAGCTGAAACCAGTGGCCAGGGTCTCTCTGTATAAGCACAGTGGTTGCCGTGATCATTCTGTCTAGGGAAGAGAAGCCCCACTACTTTCTCCCAACCTGTTCTAACCAACTCTAATATCCATTCATTTTGCTTCCATTTTATATTCACTGGATGATGAGAGCTTTACTATCTTGCACAGGACTGACTCAGAAAGCAAGTTAGAATGGTTTCTTCTTGGCTTGGCGCCAAGCAGCTAAGGCGCCAGCCACATACACCTGAGCTGGCAGGTTCAAACCCAGCCCAGACCGCCAAACAACAATGATGGCTGCAACCAAGAAATAGCCGGACGTTGTGGCGGGTCCCTGTAGTCCCAGCTACTTGGGAGGCAGAGGTAGGAGAATCGCTTGAGCCCAGGAGTTAGAGGTTTTTGTGAGCTATGTCTTGAGGCTCTGTCTCAAAAAAAAAAAAATGGTTTCTTCTTAATGGGGAGGGGTTAGAGAAAGCAGTATGCCATGACTGGGGTAGCTGTACATCAGAACATTCATTTATTCATTCGTCCAACAAGCATTTGCTGAGGTCATACCCTCCACCAAGCACTGCGCTGGTCTGGTATAGAGAGAGAAACCCACACTTTCCTGCCTGTAAGAAGCTCACGTCTCAGTTAAGGAAACAAAGTGTACAAATCATTCTAACATGGCATTAAATGTCCCCCGATAGAGGCACACCTGGAATGTTTGGGAACACACAGAGAGGACACCCTGGAATGCTTCCTGGGGGTAGTGACACAAATTGAATCCTGAACGCAGTGGAAGTGAGTGGGAAGGAGGGACAGATGATAATCCCAGGCCTGTCAGAGGCTGAGTTCCGGCGGGCATGGCACTGTGCCGTGTGTTCACACGCATTTTCTCGTTTAAACTTCACAACAACTCTGAGTAGGTACTATCACTACCACTGTAGAGGTGGGGAAGCTGAGACCATGGCTTAAGAAGGGGGGCTGGGATTTAAACCCAGACCTGTTTGCAACCGGATCACATCCTCAAAGTATCTTCTTGATTTCCAGTACCCTAAAGCCTTCTCCTTGAATGAGATTGTGAACAAACAGAATAGCAACCTCTTCAGGACCCTTACAATATGCATGGTTCAAGCCCTGACCAAGCTGAGCACCAATATGCTGGGTTCCTATCTGCATCTGTGCCAGTCCTGGGCTCTTACCTGGGTTTCCAGATTTCCTTTTTATTTTTCTTGTTGCTATATCCCAGGGGGTTTGAGAACTGAGACTGCCTTTCCTAGATTCTCATGTCAGCTGATTTCAACTGCGTTCAGCCAACAGGAGGCGAGAGATTGGAGATCAAGAAAAGAAATTCCCCAGCTCTTTCTCCCCGTCTCTCTCTCCCAAGATAGCATCTTGGCAGTGGTCAGTGGTCTCTTCCCCTCAATAGCTCCAGCTCCACCTGGCAGGCATGCCATGGTTTCAGCTCCACCCAGGTGACCCAGCTTTGGGTTCTAGTAACACCACCTCCTCCCTCTAGTTTAGAAGTCGTAGTGGTTTCCTGCTGTTACTGATTTCTTGGTGCCTCACCGTCCCCTCTTGCCTTCTCAGAGGCTATGGAGACACTTCCCGCTATTAAATACCCTCCAAGTTACATACGTGGAATGCATATAAGTTCTGTTTTCCAGTTCAGACCCTGACTGACGTGGCTTCTTCTCCTTCAAGCTAAAACAGCACGTGAGAAGAGTTCTCTTAGAGCCATCATTCTCTTTGTCCGTTATCACACTTTGGTGGCAGGGTAAGTTTATGATTTCTTACAGGATTTCTTAGAAGAATTATAATATGCTATTGCCAAAATACTCAGCTTCCACGTCTATTCTCCTTTTATTATCCTAAGTCTTACCTTCATATCAAGTTCACCAGGAAGCTTTACATTGACTGGGACACCCACAAAAAGACTTTCCCAAGACGTATTATAACACCACTCTAGGCTGAATAGCCTTTCCCATCATCCACAAGCCCGTTGCCAGTGTGTGAATGGAACAAGTCCAATAAGCTTTCTACAGCCATCCAGCGTAGATCCACCCCATCAGGTGTCTGAGAGCCTAAGACACAGGAGAATCAGTCGCTGCCCTTGGGAAGCTGACCACCAAAGTTCCTTTGAAAATTAGTAACAGTGAAAAGGCTACTTTTCCGAGTTTTTTTATTTATTTCTCTCTGGTACAGCAGACATGTACCCATCATGATCCCCATGATTTTGCCTGTCTGCTGAGAAGCCCAGAGGTAATCTTAATTCTTGGTCATAACCATGTAACCACATCAGCCTACAGGGGGAGTGAGTTTCACCTCTGCCTTCCTGCACAGATATTGTTTAATTATATTTTAACAGTCTTGTTTTGTATCCATCATCTTTTATGGTAGAACCTCAGATGCCTTGAAACATAGTAGATGCTTACTAAAGAACTGATTAAATGTCAAACTCAGAGGCTAACCAGACCGTAATCTAATGCAACTGCTGATCTATTCATAACTATTGCTTGTACGAATATCTTCAGGTCTGGGCTCTTTGAATTTTTCCTGTCATATTTTAAGGGAAAAAAAATAAAAACACAGACACTTGTTTCCTGGTGCCAATTAAGCCACTTCGATTGCCTCTTGAGAAGACTAATTGTCTCACTTTTCATGTCCAACGTGGTACTCAGCAATTGGACCCCCATCAGGCCAACCCCAGTTGAGTGAGTGTAATTTAAATCACCCTCATCGTGCTTGGAAAAGCAGCCGCTCTCTGGCCTCTTAATATTCAATCTGAGAAAAACTTCCATTCCAAAGCATTTTATTTTTCTTACTGTGCTTCTCTGTTCCAAGACACCTGCCTCTTGGATGCTCGTGTCTAAATGATAAAATAAAGCAACTTAGAGTCCCTTGAAGAAAAGAGATGCAGTTAATTGCTGGGCATGTTGCCTGCGCATGCCGGGGACTCCTGCAGAATTCAGCTGCCTCAGTCTGGGTCTCTATCCCCCTATAGATGGTAGATGTTAACTGCTGGAAGGGAAACTGGAGGAGCAGCTGAAATCATCAGAACTTAAAAGACAAGAGTAGCAAATACCTGGCTCAGATATCATTCTCCCACTGTGCTGTGGCCACCGCAGACAGGACTCACCAACCTGTCCCTCTTTCCTACTGAGCCTTAGAATCTTTCTCCAGCCAATACACCAGGCAGCCGCCACCAGGAGGTCAATTCTGGCACACAAGAGACACTTGTGTGTTGTCCTCTCCCTGCTTCTAGCTCTCAGGCCAGCATCTCTGATGGAGCACCTGAACCCTGGAGCAGCAGGTGCCAAAGCCAAGGCCTCCAGGGTCTGACTCAGAGGGGCGGGGAGCAGACCGCAGGCTCTGGGCCTCCCCTAAGTCTCCACTTTGAGGAAGACAGTTTACCCCATCGGAGCTGTGTGTTCTTTGGATTTTATCTTTTTTTTTAAATCAGAGCTAGTATTTCTTTATAATTATTTTTTACGTTTTCATTTTACTTTTCTTTTAAACATCACACTTAGCCACTTACTTTTGGGTGACCTTGGATGAACCTCTTTACTTCTCTAAGCCAGGGTTTCCTTATCTTCAAGAATACACCACCTTCCACGGGCTTACGGAGATGATGAAACAATATAATTTATGCAAATCAATACAGTATAGAAATTAGCAACATAAACTTTGGAGCCAGGAGAATATTAAGAATATTATGCTCCGATCTGCTAATTTCTAAGACTTGGAGAAATTTCTTAATTTCTCAGGGCCTCAGTTTTCTCATCCAAAACCAAAAAACCCCAAAAAGATATTAATAGCACTGACCTCATAGGACGATTCTAAAAATTACATCATGTGTAAAGGGCTTCACATAACCACATGTACGGACTCCATAAAGACTAGTTGCTCCCATCATTTTGACACCTGGCTCCTCACAAGCACGTACCAAATTTTAGTTCCCCTTTGTTCAATTCTTTTTTTTAAATTTCATCTCCTCTTTCGCCTCTCAGAATTAAAATGAGAGGTGACGCTTTGTTGATCTAAGTGGGAGTATAAAACTCGCCGTCGGAGAGATGGCAGCACCCTCTGAGGTGCCGTGGTTGCTCAGACTTCAGAGATGGGCCCTGCCACTCGACCACCTCTCCCCTCCTCTGCCCCCCCCCCCAATGGTGGCAAACCTCTCTTGGCTGAGAATATCTGCTCCTTCACGTGTCTCCAGGGGACAATGTATTCAGCTCCGTAATTACGTGCCTCTCCCCAATCACGTAGCATTATACACCACATCACCACACTGCTGAAAAAAGCCCTAAATGCTAATTAGTCCTCAAATTATCATTGATTTGATTTGATGTTGAATAAGCTTTGCCATTTATATTTAGGCAAGAACTTCAGATTCAAGATGCTCTCTTTCAGATTGGGGTTTTTAAATAACTCGGTGGGGCCTGTCTTGCTTGTTTAGTGTGTTTATGTCAAGAAATCAGACTGGCTGCTCTGCCTGGCTGCAGATGAAAGCCAGGTTGATGGGGGCAAGAGAGGAATTATCCCCTCGGCTAGGGCTCCAGGAGCCCCTGAATGCAGAAATCTCCATCCTGCAGGAGGACTAGAAGAGGAGCGAGACAAGGGAAGAGGGGGAAGGAGACTGTCCTGAACTGCAGGCACACGCAGGTGGAGGAACCTGGTTCAGAGTCACATTAGGGAACATTCCCTAGTCCTTACGGAGAGCTTGGATCTTCCATGGGCACCGCGTGCTTTAATTCTGACAACAACACAATGACGTAGGCATTTGCAGTTGTGGAAACCAAGGCTCAGAAACACGAGGTGATGTCGCTGGCCACAGAGAAATCTCTTCTCATTCCTGCAGCCCACCTTCCCACACCCTAGCACCATCTCAGACCCTCAGCCGGATTACTGTAAGTGGAAAAATGTCCCAAGTCCCTCAGTGGGCATTGTTTTTGAAATTACTGCATCGCACTCAACTTACAATTGCCAAATTGTGAAAACAACCTCAATGCCTACCAACCCAGGAATGGATTAACAAGCTTCAGGATATGGAATATTATTCAGCCACTAAAATAGATGGAGACTTTACATCTTTTGTTGTAACCTGGATGGAACTGAAACACATTCTCAGTAAAGCATCACAAGAATGGAGAAGCAAGAAGCCAATGTACTCAATTCTGATACGAGGACAATTGATGAGCTAGTACACAGTGAGGGGGGACAGAAAAAGGGAAAGAGGGAGGGGGTGAGAGTCACGGTGTGTGACACACCACTTGGGGGTGGGATGCAATTATAAGAGGGACTTTACCTAATAAATGTGGTAAGTGTAACCTGCTTCTCTGTAACTTCAATGATTCCCCAATAATTTTTTTAAAAAAGGAAATTATTGCACTGTGTGAAGGTGCTTTAAAGTTCCCTCCTCACCTCGTGACAGCCGTGCCCAAAAGTAACCAGGTAATTTAGAAAGAAAAAACAAAAAGGAAGGACTGACTTCAAAAACCTCAGTATTAAGTGAGACTTTCAGAACACAAAAATACTAGTATTACTAACTACTGCCTGCTTTTACTATTTGACAAAAATTTTCCATAACCGCTACAGTTAACCTTTTTGAAACATGGCCTTAAAAATAAATGCTAGGGTATAATCTCACTGAAGTCTGTATTTACTTTATTAATCTCCACGTTGAACTTTGTTTGATAAATCAATGTGTACTTTATTGATTTGATTTTCCTTCCGATGACAGCAAATACACTACAGAACATGAGGGGGTAAAGGGGAAAAAGAGGGGGGAAGAGGAGAGAGGAGTCAGGGAGGCTGTGACATCACAGAGCCATCAGGTCCAGCCTGGTCTCCCCCCAGACCAGGGTCCCCTTTCTGCCCCTGCCCCACACTGCAGGGGACAGGCTGTGTACTAAGTGGTTAAGTATGAGGGCACCGGAGCCAGGCTCTGGAGGGCTCGTCCTGACTCCACCGCTTACTAGCTGAATGATCAAGCTGAGTGACTAGCCAATACTTTGGTCTCATCGTCCTTCTTCCCTCATTTGTAAAAAGGGGGTGATGACAGCACTTCAAGGGGTGGGGCGAGGCTGAAATGAGCACCCTAATACTGCAAAGGTCTGGTCTTGCAGATGTGGAGATGTGCGGCCCACGCCCTCCTTCAAAGACAGCCTTGTTGCTGCCTCCAGCTGTCCACTCTGAAGTCACCTCCCCTGAGGTCACACCCTCCATGGGGTAGCTGTGTCCAGTGGCCCAGGGAGCAGGGCAGTTAAGGCTCTGCCCTTTGGGTCCAGTGCAGGCCTGTTGGGGTCCCACAGTCCTGGCCCAGGCTTTGTCAGGCCTACATAGCAGCCTGACTTCTCCCTGGGTTCTAGCCAGCCCTGCTTCTTATCACTCCCTGTCACATGTATGGACCCCTAATAATCATCTTGCACCCCAAAATCCACCTCAAGGATCTGCTTCCTAACCAGCCCCCAAGACTCCTACCCACTCCTACCTGTCAATTTCTCTTCCTTCGTAACTGTCAGGCAGCTCTGCTCCTCCAGGCCTACCTCTGTTTTCCGAGTGGGGCCCTGGCCATTTCCTACCTCGACTTGCAGCCCCCTCTCTGTGCCAGCCCTGGCCCTGCATCCTCTCCACAGCTGCCCTGCAGGACAGTCCCCACTTCTCACCGGGCAGGCAGGCCTCCTACCAGCAGCCGCACTGCCCCTGCACCTCCCCTCCTGCCGGCATTACTGCTCCGGAGGCCTTGGAGACCTCAGGTGTTTTCTCTCCTGAGTATTTGTTCGCTTGCTCTCTTTTTAACCAGGCTACCTCTTCCTCATTTCTTAAGGTCTAACTCAAATATCATTTCCTCTGGGAACACTCACTCTCTAGCGCCACTGAACAGAAATAAGCACTCTGCCTCTGCCTAAGCTCTTGTCTTAGGATTTAATGAGTGGTGTTGGGTGTACTTGGTCATTTATTCTATCATTTCTTCTGTTAGTGACCAAATCCAGGGTCTACAACCACCTATTTTTAGAAAGATAGTATCTTTGTGTATTATTCTTACTATGAAAGTAACATAGACTGAATGCAGAACATTTAGAAAATGCAGGTAAGCAAAAGAAAAAAAAAAGACAGTTGCCTACACATCTCGATAGCCTTAGTAACCACTATTTATATTTTTCCGTGAATCCTTCCAGCCTCTTTCCTACACATACGTATCCGTCTTGACATGTGATACATTATATAGTAAAAATCGAACTACATAGGCATGCTGGTTTTTAACCTGATTTTTAACCTAATTAAAAATCTCAACAGATGTTATCATTTCAACAGATGGAAGTGTCACCACTCCTAAGAAATGGTAAAAGTACAAGGTAATGTGTATTCTACATACCTTGAATTAATCATCAGACATTCTGAGTATTTATCAAAGTATCACATACACTCCATAAATATGTGTAAGTATAATGTATCAATAAAAAAATGTTAAATAATAGCCATTTTATAACACCATTTTAAGGACTGCTAGTTCTCAATTTTATGGATGTACTATAATTTATTTAAACCTGCTTGTGTTTTAGTCACTGGTTTATTGCAGTACCTAACACAGTATCTGAAACGCATCTACAGGCACTCACTTTTTATTATTATTATTTATTTTATTTTTTGCAGTTTTGGGCTGGGGCCGGTTTGAATCCACCACCTCCAGTATATGGGGTCGGCGTCCTAGTCCTTTGAGCCTCAGGTGCCGCCCAAGCACACTCGTCTTAATTGCACTTCACCTTCTGCACTTTCAGGTACTGTGTTTTCTCCAAATTGAAGGTTTGCGGCAACGCCCCATGAAACAAATCCATCAGCACCATTTCTCCAACAGAATGTGTTCCCTCTGTGTTTCTGGGTCGCAGTCTGGTATTTCAAAGCTTTTCATCATTATGACTTCTCTGTGACCAGTGATCTTGGATGACACTTTTGTAATTGTTTTGAGGCACCACAAACCATACACCTATAAGATGGCAAATGTAACCAATAATGCTGTGTGTGTTCTGACTGCTCCACGAACCAGCCCTTCCCCAACTCTCTCCCTCTCCTCAGGCCCCCCATTCCCTGAGAGATATAATATTGAAATTAGGCCAGTGAATAACCCTGCAATGGCCTCTACGCATACAAGTGGAAGGAAGAGTCACACATCTCTCACTTTAAATGAAAAGCTAGAAATGATTAAACTTAGTGAGGAAGGTACATCAGAAGTTAAGATAGAAGGAAATCCAGGCCTCTTACACCAGGTAGCCAAGTTGTGGATGCAAAGGGAAATTTGAAAAGGATTAAAAGTGCTACTTCAGTGACCAAACAAATGATAAGAAAATAAAACAGCCTTAATTCTAACATGAAGAAAGTTTGGTCTAGCTAGAGGATCATCCCAGTCTAGGGTGACCAGATGTCCCAATTTTGGCGGGACAGTCCTGCTTTTCAACAATTTGTCATGAGTCCCACAGCATTTTTAAAAAGTCCCCATTTTTGGAAAGAATGCACTAATAGGCTGGAGAACAAGAAGGGAATATACGGCTTTCAGCTGCCATGTGGCTATTTCACCAGAATATGAGTTTTATATTATTTTTGTTAA
The DNA here is from genome assembly GCA_963574575.1 of Galagoides demidoff. NCBI lineage: Eukaryota > Metazoa > Chordata > Mammalia > Primates > Galagidae > Galagoides > Galagoides demidoff. The sequence goes on along the minus strand of CAUYQV010198147.1, from coordinate 7,752 downwards.
TTTTATAATGTTAAACTGTAATAAATAATTGCTGAGAAGTGATTATCGAGAACTGCTTATCAAAGTTTGACTTGTTGTCAGGCCCTGCCCTGCCCTGTCCCCTGCCCCGCGCCCCCACTCCCTGCCCCTGCTCCGCCCCCTGCCCATGTCGTCCCACCTTACAGATGTTAGAATCTGGTCACTCTGTCCCAGTCACAAAATTCCCTTACACCAAAGCCTAATCTAGAACAAGTAAGTCTGTTCAACTCTGTAAACACCAAGAGGAGTGAGGAAGCTACAGAAGACGAGTTTGAGGCCAGCAGAGATTGGGTTCATGAGGTTTTAGGAAAGAAGTTGTCTCCATAACATGAAATGCCAAGTGAAGCAGCGAGTGCTGAGAAGCTGCAGCAAGTTATCCAGAAGGTCAAGGTAGGATCAGTGGTGAAGGCAGCTACACTAAACAACAGATTTTCAATGTAGACAAAACAGGCTTTCATAGGAAGAAAATGCCATCTAAGACTTTCATAGAGAGAGAAGCTCATCCCTGACTTCAAAGCTTCAAAGGGAAGCCCAACTCTCTCAGTAGGAGGTGTAGCTGGTGACTTTAATTTGAAGCCAATTCTCACTTGCCATTCCAAAAATTTCAAGGCCCTTAAGGATTATGCTAAATCTATTCCATCTGCTATATAAATGAGGAACAAAGCCTAGACGACAGCACACCTGTTTATACCAAGGTTTATTAAATATTTTAAGTCCACTGTTGAGAACCAATACGCAGAAACAAATATTTCTTTGAAAATATTACTGCTCTTTGACAATGCACCTGATCACCCAAGAGCTCTGATGAAGATATATACAGAGATCAATGTTTCCATGCCTGCTGCCCATGGGCGGAAGAGTAATTCTGACTTTCGAGTCTTATTAATTAAGAAATATATTTAATAAGGTGATAACTGCCATAGATAGTGATTCCTCTGATGGATATGAACTAAGAAAACTGAAAAACCTTCTGGAAAGGATTCATCATTTTAGATCCCACTGAGAACATTCCTGTTTCACGGGAGAAAGTCAAAATATCTACATTAAGAGGAGGTTGGAAGCTGTTGATCAAGACCTCTATGGATGGTTTTAAGGGGTTCAAGACTTCAGAGAAGGAAGTAACTATAGATGTGGCAGGAATAGCCACAGAAATAAAAAACTAGGATTGGAAGTGGGGCCAGAAGATGGACTGAATTGCTGCCATCTCGTGATAAACTTTGATTTGACAAGGGCTTATTTATTACACATGAGCAGAGAAAGTGGTTTCTTGAGATGAAATCTCAATTCCCAATCCTGTGAACAATGTTGAAATGACAACAAAGGATTTGGAATATGATGTAAACTTGGTTGGTAGAGCAGCAGCAGGACCTGAGGGTACTGATTCCAAATTGGAATGTTCTGCTATGGAGACATGCCATCAACACATAGCGTGCTACAGAGAAATCTTTCATGAGAAGACACATCAATCCAGGCAGCAAACTTCATCATTGTCTTATTCTAAGAAATTGCCACAACCACTCCAGCAGCCACCACCCTGAGCAGGTGCAGCCACCAACACTGAGGCAAGTTCCTCCACCAGCATGATAAGTATGCAAGAACCTTTTTCTTTTTTAAAATTTTTGGCTAATCAGCTTTCATTAGTGTTTGTAAGTTTACTGTGTGTCCCAAGACAACTCTTATTCTTCCAGTGAGCACCAAAAAAAGAAAAAAAGATATCTCCCATTAGGGAGTCTTTTGTGATTTTGCTCCATGGACTCCATTTTTTGAAATATTTTCTCTTCCTGTGATAGGTTGGGGGTTACTTTTTTCTGAAATATTCTCTCTTTCTCTGGAGAGAGAATAAAATTATATAAATAAATATGAGATTATATATTCCCAGTTAATTTCCGTGTGGCATGCTTTTACAAACTAAGGAAGGAAGATGTAGCCCGGCTTCATTGACTTTGAGCTTGGCTATGTGACTATACCTTGACCAATGGAATCTCAGAAATCTCTGACACTTGCCGAATCCAATCAGGAGCTTTACTGTGCTTGCATGGCTTGGCTTGACCCCTGTTACTCTCACCTCCACCATGACCACAGGATGTTCCAGATAGTGGCCACTCCTTGGTTCAGGTATTGGAATAAGAAAACATACGAGCTGAATTGAGCCCAGCTGATCCACAGCCATCATGTAATATGAGCTAGAAATAAATATTTGTCATCATGAGCCTCTCAGATATTGAAGTTGTTTTTTTATTGCAACAAACCTGACTGAAATAACATACTTCCACAATAAATTGTACCTATTTTTATAACTCATTTTCCTATTTTTTATTTTATCAACTGTTCCAAATGTGTATAGCAACTGGCCAGCATAGATTGAGGGGGTGGTGATGATTTGTTGGCATGGAAATCTCAAGGGCAATAGAGAGCCCATCAGACTTCGGTAACCTCCTGTGGCTCAGACTCACCATCTCCACAAAACTCCAAACTCAAAAAATGAAGATCACATCATTGCAAGACGGAATGGGAGCAGTGTATATGGTATGCCAGCACAGAGTTGTTTCTTAGTGAATGATTCTTCAACAGAGGGAGGAAGGAATATTCATTCAGCCTGTCAATATTTATTGATCACTTACTATGTTCTAGCCCCTGAGGGGAACAGAGTGATGATAAAATGGACAAAATCTCTACCCTTATGAAGAGACAATGCATATGACTGAGACAGAGAAGAATGAAATAAACAAGTAAATATAAAATATAAGGCAGAATGAATACTATAAAGAAAACTAACACAGGGGAAATAAGAGCATATCAAATTAAATCATACATAATCAGGAAAGCCATCTCTGAAAGGCATATTTGAGCAAAGACTCGATTAAAATGGAAGTACACATGATGTAATTACCTGGGGAAGAGTGTCACAGGAGAGGGACCAGCAAGGTCAAAGGATTTAAGGTAGGAATGGACTTGGAGTGGTAGAAAAAATGCAAGGAGATTTCCATGCCAAGAGCACAGTGAGAGAAGGGAAGAGAACTGAATGAGGGTGGATGTGCATCCTGGAGCCTGGACCCAGAGGACTTCAGATTTTATGCTAAATATGGAAAGGGGTTCTAGAGTTCTGAGCAGAGCAACAGTAGGCTTTGTCTTGAGAATAGCCTGGAACAAAACAGTTAGGGTCACTGCATTGCCCAACTCCAAGGACACGCTCCACATGGAAGGCTCTGTGAATGGCATCCCTGGGGTAGTGCTGTGCACAACACATGTTTCTGTAGGCATTGTCCTGGAGGCAAGGATCAAAGCAGGGAGCTCGATCAGGAGGCTAGTACACTGGCCAGGCAAGAGACTGGTGTTTGCAGGTAGGGCAATAGTAAAAGACGATTGGTGAGAAGAGGTTGGGTTGGGATCATGTTCTGAAGGTAAAGCTGTTGATACTTGCCGATGCCTTGGGTATAAGGTGTGAAGGAAATGTCACAGATCCTTCTGATTCTGGCTTGCGTCATGAATAAATTTGGGTTAGAAAACTAACACAGGGGAAATAAGAACATATCACTGAAACGTGACACACTATGTCAAAGGACAGGATGACTGTGAAGAAATAAATTTGGTCATTCTCAACATTTAGGTGTACTTAAGGCCATGGGACTAAATATGTCACCCCCTGGTCTCCAAGAATGTGGACTAAGAGAGAAGATATCCAAGATTCAGTTTATTGATTTTTGTGTCACCTACAGGGACTAACGCAGGATCAGACATGTAGCTGATACTCGATAAATGATTGTGAAAGTGGATGCAAAGGCTTTGGGCCAGATAGAAGAATAAGAAGCAGGGGTAAACCTCTGTGCCGTCTAAATGACCTCTGCATTTGGGGGGTCTAGGCTTTAGGATACATCTTGTTAATCATGATTGTCACATTCCAGTCAGGTGTTTCAGGGCTGTCTGAATTCTGACCCAAAAGAAAGAATTCTAAGTCCAGATGCCATTGTCCTTGGGTGTCCTCTCTTAGTACCTAGAACTCTTGATCTGTGAAGTTGGAATTCAATATTTAAAATAATATTTGAATAATGGCAACTGATATTTATGAATCACTTTTGTTTCAAGAGCTTTATTAATTTCCTCATAAGAAATCAGTGGGATAGGTAATATTATCCCCATTTTGCAAAAAGAAAACCAAATCTGTACTACCACTAAGTGGCAGAAATAAGATTGGCACTTGATTCTATTTGAATTCAAATTCTAGACCCTTCCCATTCCTTTTTATTATTATTATTAAATCATAGCTATGTACATTAATGTAATCATGGGGTACAATGTTCTAGTTTTATATACAATTTGAAATATTTTCATCAAACTGGTTAACATAGCCTTCATGGCATTTTCTTAGTTATTGTGTTAAGACATTTATATCGTACATTTAGTAAATTTCACATGTATCCTTGTGAGATGCACTGTAGGTGTGGTGCCACCAATTACCCTCCCTACACCCGTCCTCCCCTCTCCCTTCCCCTCCCTTTCCCCATATTCTTGGACTATAATTGGGTTATAGCTTTCATATGAAAGCTATAAATTGGTTTCTGAGTAGGGCTGAGTACAGTGGACACTTTTTCTTCCATTCTTGAGATACTTTGCTAAGAAGAATATGTTCCAGCTCCATCCATGTAAACATGAAAAAGGTAAAGTCTCCATCTACCTTTAAGGCTGCATAATATTCCATGGTATACATATACCACAATTTATTAATACATTCGCGGGTCGATGGGCACTTGGGTTTCTTCCATGACTTAGCAATTATGAACTGGGCTGAAATAAACATTCTGGTACAAATATCTTTGTTGTAATGTTATTTTTGGCCTTTTGGATATATATGTAGCAGAGGAATTGTAGGATCAAATGGCAGGTCTATTTTTAGATCCCTGAGTGTTCTCTAGACATCTTTCCAAAAGGAATGTATTAGTTTGCATTCCCACCAGCAGTGTAGAAGTGTTCCCTTTTCTCCACATCCATGACAACATCTCTGGTTTTGGGATTTTGTGATGTGGTCTAATCTTACTGGAGTTAGATATATCTCAAGTGGTTTTGATTTCCATTTCTCTGATGATTAAGGATGATGAGCATTTTTTCATGTGTCTGTAGGCCGTGCGCCTGTCTTCTTCAGTGAAGTTTCTCTTCAAGTCCCTTGCCCACCCTGAGATGGGATCACTTGTTCTTTTCTTGCTAATATGTTTGAGTTCTCTGTGGATTCTGGTTATTTAACCTTTGTTGGAGACATACCCTGCAAATATCTTCTTCCATTCCGAGGGCTGTCTGCTCGCTTTATGTACTGTGTTCTTGGCTGTGCAGAAGCTTTTTAGTTTGATCAGATCCCAATAATGTATTTTTGGTGTTGCTTCTATTGCCTGGGTGGGGGGATCCTCCTCATAAAATATTCACCCAGGCTTATTTCTTCAAGTGTTTACCCTGCATGTTCTTCTCGTATTTTTATAGTTTCATGTCTTAGGTTTAAATCTTTTATCCAGTGAGAGTCTATCTTAGTTAATGGTGAAAGGTGTGGGTCCAGTTTCAGTCTTCTATAGGTTGCCACCCAGTTCACCCAGCACCATTTGTTAAACAGAGGATCTTTTCCCCATTGAATGTTTTTAATTGGCTTGTCAAAGATCAAATAATGGTAAGTAGTTGGGTTCATCTCTTGGTTCTCTATTCTGTTCCACACATCTACCTCTCTGTTTTTGTGCCAATACCATGCTGTTTTAATCACTATTGATTTGAGGTCTGGTAGTGTGCTTCCTCCTGCTTTTTTTTTTTTTTAATTTCCGAGTAATGGATTAGCTATTGGAGGTTTTTTCTGATTCCATACAAAACAAATATTATTTTTTTGAGATCTTTAAAGTATGACAGTGGAACTTTAATAGGGATTGCATTAAAATTGTATATTACTTTGGGTAGTACGGACATTTTAACAATGTTGATTCTTCTCAGCCATGACATGGTATGTTTTTCCATTTGTTAACATCTTCAGCTATTTCTTTTCTTAGAGTTTCATAGTTCTCTTTATAGAGATCTTTCACATCCTTTGTTAGGTAAACTCCAAATATTTCATCTTCTTTGACACTACTGTGAACGGAATGGAGTCCTTAACTGTTTTTTCAGCTTGACTATTATTGGTATATATAAAGGCTACTGATTTATGAGGGTTGATTTTGTAACCTGAGATGCTGCTGTATTCCTTGATCACTTCTAAGAGTTTTGAAGTAGAATCCCTAGTGTTTTCAAGATATCCAATCATATCATCTGTGAAGAATGAAAGTTTGATCTCTTCTGACCCTATGTGGATACCCTTGATCGCCTTTTTTTGCCTAATTGTGATGGTTAAGACTTCCATTACATTGTTAAAAAAGCAGTGGAGACAATGGGCAACTTTGCCTGGTTCCTGATCTGAGTGGAAATGATTTCAACTTAACTCCATTCAATATGATATTGGCTGTGCATTTGCTGTAGATGGCCTCTATCAGTTTAAGAAATGTCCCTTCTATACTCATTTTCTTAAGTGTTCTGATCATGAAAGGAAGCTGGATACTATCAAAAGCTTTTTCTGCATCAATTGAGAGAATCATATGGTCTTTATTTTTAAATTTGTTTATGTGATGAATTATATTTATAGATTTATGTATGTTGAACCACCCTTGGGACACTGAGATAAAACCCATTTGGTCATGGTGTGTAATTTGTTTGATGTGTTCCTGGATTTTGTTTGCTAGGATCTTGTTGAATATTTTTGCATCAATATTCGTTAGTGACATTGGTCTATAATTTTCTTTTCTTGTTGGGTCTTTTCCTGGTTTGGGGATCAAGATAATGTTTGCTTCATAGAATGTGTTGGGTAGTATTCCTTCTTTTTCTATATTTTGGAAAAGGTTGAGTAATATAGGTACTAGTTCCTCTTTAAAGGTTTTGTAGAATTCTGATGTGAAGCCATCTGGTCCTGGGCTTTTCTTTTTAGGGAGCTTTTGTATAGTTAGATAGATGTTATTTCAGAACTTGATATAGGCCTGTTCAACATTTCCACTTCATTCTGTCTAAGTCTTGGGAGATGATGTGCTTCCAAGTATTGGTCTATTTCCTTCAGATTTTTGTATTTCTGAGAACAGAGTTTTTTGTAATATTCATTAAGGATTTTTTGAATTTCTGGGGAGTCTGTTGTTATTTCATTTTTACCATTTCTGATTGATGAAATTAGAGATTTTACACTTTTTTTCCTAGTTAGGTTAGCCAAAGCTTTATCTACTTTATTGACCTTTTCAAAAACCAACTTTCTGATTTACTGATTTATCTGTTGTATAATGCTTTTGTTTTCTATTTCATTTAATTCTGCTCTAATTTTAGTTATTTATTTTCTTCTGCTTGATTTGGGATTGGAATGTCATTTCTTTTCCAGTTGCTTGAAATGTCTCATTAAGTTGTTAACTATCTCTCTTTCCATTCTCTTGAGAAGGGCTTGCAGTGCTATAAAATCCCTTGTAGGACTCCCTCTGCAGTATTCCAGAGGTCCTGATAATTTATTTCTTCATTATCATTTTGTTCCAAAAATTTGGTGATTTCCTTCTTTTTTTTTTTTTTTTTGAGACGGAGCCTCAAGCTATCCCCCTGGGTAGAGTACCATGGCATCACAGCTCATAGCAACCTCCAACTCCTGCGCTCAAGCGAGTCTCCTGCCTCCGCCTCCCAAGTAGCTGGGACCACAGGCGCCCGCCACAA
>CAUYQV010198146.1:0-15197 GCA_963574575.1 Galagoides demidoff | reverse complement strand
CTGTGGTCCCAGCTACTTGGGAGGCTGAGGCAGGAGACTCGCTTGAGCCCAGGAGTTGGAGGTTGCTGTGAGCTGTGATGCCATGGCACTCTACCCAGGGGGATAGCTTGAGGCTCCGTCTCAAAAAAAAAAAAAAAAGTGGGTCTTTGGGGTTGAAGTTAGGTTGATGTATATCAATTTAATTGTTAGATAACACTTCATTGTTTACCAAACACATTTATCATTCATATTAAATATATGATCAGGCCTAAACTGACCTTAAACCCAAGCATCTTCATTTGCAAAGGAAGAAAACTAAGTGAAGAAATCTATCCAAAGTCATATAGCTGGTCAAGTGGGAGACACAGAACAGAGACACAGACACTGACGGTGGACCCAGGGCCTTTTATTTACTCAAATCATAGTCAATGGTTTGGGCCTGGATCAAATCTCAACTCCTCCATAGGCCTCTTCTGATAGCACAAGTTCATGCTAATACTTCTTCTCTGGAGTTAGTTACATTGCCTTTTAGTCTTGCTCTCTCATGTAATGCTCCATCACTCTGTTTTATAGAACAAGTTCTGAAATTGGGACAACTTACATCCAAATCCCAGCTATTTGCACACCCACTCTCATACATACATGCATGCACACCCACAAACACACGTGCACACATTCTCGCACACTGACCAAACTAAACTGGGGCAAATGCTGCCATGAGTGTGTTGATTTCTGGGACATTTGCATCTCTAGAGCTATTGAACAAGAGATTCAATGCAAGATAGAAGGAGCCTGAATCAGGATGTGTCAAGTGAGTATATCAATAGATTTTCCTCATGGCCAGAAATCTTGGGTTTTACAGATGTGAGAAAATGTGACTACTGGAAAATGTGATCACCAAAAATGTGAGATCCATTCACTTCAGATCATTTGACACCCTCTTCCATTTACCCTGGTGACCATGTAAATATAATCTACTTACTCTCTACCCTGTGCGGTGATAGAACTCAGAGAGAAGCCCTGCGTCATCATCTCTGCCCATTATTGGCTGGTGTCCCAAATTACCTGGTGCTGCTTTGTGGTGTGGAAATAATATTCCATGAGTCACCTACTCTAGGTTGTGGCCAGCAGAGCCTGGCAACTTGAGGCCACACTGTGTCAGCCACTGGTACCATGTAGCCTGCCGATCGCCAAAGCTTTAGCTGTCTCCGATGGAGGTCACCCTTGAGACCAAGCTATTGGAATGCTGAGCCTGGAAACAAAGGGAAGTGAAGAGGTTTTAAATTTTGAGGTTAACACAGACTTGCTAGAAAAAGAACTGAGGGAAAAGAAATCTAAATATCCAAAAATATATAATGTGAGAGATGATGTTACAAGAAGAGCATTGACTAGAAGGTAGATCAGAATCCATCTAATCCCATGAGACTGAAAACCAAAACAACTATAAAGTTAGGTCAGAAGAATGAAGAAGAGTAAAGAAAGCATGGAAGAAAGATACGGATGAAAATTCTCATGTTTAGGAAAAAATACAGCAATTTTCACAGAAGTTGAAGCACAGGGGGCAGAATGAATGAAATGCACAAAAATAGTTGAACATTCTAAAGCAGATGTATAAGGTATTATCTATGAGAAAAAAAACATCAGGTAGAACCTCTAATTGAATGCCTACCGAAGATGGCAGGCATTGGATAGATAATGGTCCCTGGGGCTGGACAGGGAAGAGTTCAATTGGAGATCACTAAGACGATTATTCAGAAATGGCTTTGAAGAAACTGACCTGTGACCCCAAAGTAAATCTTCCCTCACAAATTCTTAAAGAAGAAGGTACCCAGGTATCTATTAAATTTGATAAGAAGGATAAAAAGAAACACTTAAGGATTATATCAACACTCTCTAAAGGAAGAGTATATCTTGGGAATCAAATTATACAAAGAGTGAAATATTAGAAAGCTTGAATTAAAATAATGACTGAATGATTGCAAGAAAATGAACAAAACTCTCACAGGTAGAGGGAAAATGCAGTTTAAAGATAAAAGAAAAACCCAAGCAGATGAAAACATGAGCTGTATGCTTGAGTGGCTGGATACCTACGGGAAATAAGATAATGCCAGGGGAAGAAATGCAAAGACTCACAGAGGGAGGGTGATTGGTGGGATCACGCCTATGGTTCATCCTATAAGGGTAGATGTGAATCTCTCTAAATTTAGAATATAAATGTCTTAACACAATAACTAAGAAAATGATATGAAGGCTATATTAACCAGTTGGATGAAAGTATTTCACATTGTATATTGAAATAGCACACTGTACCCCATGATAGTATTAATGTACACAGCTATGATTTAATTTAAAAAAAGAAAAAAATGCAAAGCCAGATTAACAAAGCTCATAATATATGGTTAAAACTTCAAACAATGGTGGCTTTGAAGAAGGAGGTGTACACAGTGGACCAAAATTAACTGAAGCCAATGTTATGCTTGAGCTTTCAAAAAAGATATTCAATGTTTCGGTAATCAAATTACATCATTTGACCAGCCTGGGTAAAACAAGGAATTCTTTGGATTATCATATCGCCAAGGCAGGAGCTGAGTTCAACTGGGATGGCTCAGAGATCCAGGATCCAAAGCACCCAGTGTGCCCCTCCTTAGGATCCAGATCCCAGGACGATGATCTCTTCATCCTGTTGACCTAATTCTGAACCAGTTCCCCCTCCTGATGGGTAAGATAGGGTTTTACTCCACCTCTCATAAATCTGGTCATCAATCTGGACCAGCCTCACTCATGAGTTTTAACGTACCTTCTCTTAATTAAGCATGAGGTCCAGCATTCTTTAAAGTCAAGTCCAGTAGAAAGGATACTAACATGCTCTTGGAAAGGTATATTCTTCAGGTCTTTTACTTCCTGAAAGTGGAGCAGCAGCCAGCCTGGCTTCTTGTTTCTCAGTATCCAGGCTGGGGGCCCATGCTGGAAATTGAATGGGGAAATCTCCTGTCCCTCTACCTCAGTAAGCCCACACATAAAGCCCCATTTAATTACTTCCCACCCAGGGGATTTTCTGCATCATTCCAACTTCTGTCCCTCAAGGAGGTGTCCTTGTCATCCTTGTCCAAGCACTGAATTCCATCCCTACAACCACTTTTAGAAGAAAGGGATGAATACCTGTGGTGCCAATTCCACCCCCAAGTGAACCTTGTTATAAAAATCTAGAACCCTGCAAAGAAATTTTTTCTACGTTTTCTAGAATCATTTTGAATATGACCCTCTTTAATTTAACTGCTTTTGTTTAAGTGCTTGGACATTTAGGAAAAAATTCAATTCAGTTTGTTCAAATTGAAGCTTGATTAGAAGTATAAATCTCAGACCAGCATTTCTGTGAGTGAAGATGATTTACCAATTAGTATCAATTGTTTTCTGTTATTAGGAAATAGATGTATTATATTTTAGTGTGATTAATCAGTCCACTATAGCATAAGCAATAACATATTTTGTGTGGATGGTTCAGCAACTAGATATATTTGAACTTTTTTAACTTTCAAATTAATATGAGGGTACGAATGTTTAGATTACCTTGTTTTCAATTCTAAGGTAAAGTTCAAGTTGTAATTGAGCCCTTCACCCAGGGGATATTGCTGAACACCTTCACACTGTGCACATTAGGTGAGATCCCACCAATTGCCCTCTCTCTTCACCTTCCTCTCTCCCTCCTCTCCCCTCCCTCTCCTCTCTCCTCCACCTTGCCAGACTCTATTTGTGTTTTTTCTTTCATGTTGTCATGTAGTTGTTTATATATTGGTTTCATATTGGTATTGAGTACATTGGATACTTTTTTCCCATTCTTGAGATACTTTACTAAGAATATTTCAACTCCATCCAGGTAAACATAAAAGATGTAAAGTCTCTATCTTTTCTCACGGCTGAAAGTATTCCATGGTATACATATACCACAGTTTGTTAATCCATTCATGGATTGATGGGCATTGAGGTTGCTTCCACATTTTGGCAATTGTGAATTGAGCTGCAATAAAATAAACATTCTGGTGCAAATGTCCTTGTGGTAAAATGATTTTTGTTCTTCTAGGTAGATACCTTATAATGGAATTTCAGGATCAAATGTTAGGTTAACTTTTAGTTCCTTAAGAATTCTCCATACATCTTTCCAAGAAGATTGTATTAGTTTGCAATCCTACCAGCAGTGTAAAAATTTTCCCTTCTCTCCACATCCACGCCAGCATCTACAAATTTGGGACCATGTGATGTGGCCTAATCTCACTGGAGATCGGTGATATCTACTTATAAGCAGGTAAGACAAACTTCTCTGAAGAAGACAGATGAATGGACAACAAACACATGAAAAAATGCTCATCATCCCTAATCATCAGAGATATATTTGAAATTTTAAAAGTGATTTCTACTTACCACGAGCTGTACATACTAAAGTTATTAAAGATATTTGAAAGTAGCTCAAAGTTTATGTAAATAAATTTTCATTAATTTTAAATAAACAAATATTACTTCTATCTTTTGTCCCTAATGATAGCTTAACCGGAGGACAGGGATGATAGCTGATATTTCCTTAAGATCTTCAGCACACATACTTTTCATAGTGGCATTGGGCTCTCTAAAACTATTGACTAAAAAATAAATAAATTGATCAATGAGTGCTTAAAAATTTTTTCTTGTTTTTATCTAATTTCATATTGATCAAAAAATAATTTTCTTAGCCTTCAAAGTAGCACATAGCACATTTCCTGGTGGTTTTATGGATGTGACCAGTCTTCTTTCTGGTTTCCCAGTCTTAACACTTAGCTGCTGAGTGTTGAGGATGGCCAACCCTACTAATCCATTTTCAAACTGCTCAATATAATTTCAGAGGTAATAATCAAAATGCTAGAATTTGATGAATGCTGGTACCAGATACTGTGTGCCAGACACTATGCTCATCATCTTCCATGTATGACTTAATTTATTTCTGATGAGTTCTAGAAAACAGGCCATCTTTTCTCTCTTTCTTATCTTAAGGCACGAAGCAGTTAAAGTATTGCTACCAGTGAGTAACCCCTACTTAGAACTCAGATCCACTCCCTTAGTTTAAGACTGTACTCATTATGCCAAACTCATCTCAACAATCACACAAAATATGCATTTACAGAACATACTAGCCTGTGCACGTGAGTACAATATACACTGTATAGAGCCACCTTCAAAAGACCTTCACTTTTAATCTAATTATTTAATAGCCCTATGGCCTTGGGCCAAGCCATTCATATCCCTTTACCTAAGCTGCCTTGCGACCATTTATTATGAGGACGAATGTAACTCTGCCCTATAAACCTCAGTGACACATTAGCTCAAACTTCTAGTTTTCCAGTATGGAGAACCAATTTATCTAACCATAAGTACTATGCCTTCTAAGAGGATTGCCAACCCCCACTTACCAAGGCTGTCTGCTAGTCTAAAGGCATTATTAATTAATTCTGGAAAATACTCAAGAATTCTTTTGCTCTAAGATTCTGCAAGAAAACAATGCATCAACACTGAACATCTCTTAAGGGCATCATAAATTTTAATGTGTGATGAGTTTCAAACTTACATTCTTACTTAATCCTATACCATATAAGAAGTTTCAGATGAGTTCCCAGGTGTCATCTAAGGAAAGCCTAAGAAAACTGTCTGAAGTGTTTTGTTTTTTTTTAATTTTTCCCTCCACATCAGGTGTTTCACATCAGTAGACAATATTGATTGACCTTTGGTATAATTGTACAGTCTTCATCATCGATTACGATTTCACTGGAAGATTTAATTTTCAGAATTCAGATAATCAGTTAATTTTGAAATAGAAAAATGGCAAATCATAGATGACATCAATCATTTTCAATTTTCTCTAATCAATTTTTCTTTTCTAAGAACTAACTACTAACAATCAAGGAATGTGCACTTTCCCAAGCAAATTAATTCCTGGCCTGGAAGCTGGTGGTTAATAAGATGCCCCAAGCAGGACATTTAGAAAAGATTTTTTTTCTAAAAGGAAGGAGTTGGAATCAGAATAAAGCAGAACAAATTGTTTGTGATAACTGGTAATTGATTGCTGCAAACAGAAATTGAATATTGCAGTGCAATGCTTTGGAAATCCAGAGTCCTCAACTCCTCTGAGAGGGCTAAGATTCAATCTCACAGATCAAATGAATCTTTCTAGAAATCCTGAGTATTAAGAGAAATTTTAATTAATATTAAAGTAGCATAAAATTAGCACTATTTCTGCCTAGACTGATTCTTCTTAAAATGCATTATTGTGTAAGATCCATAAAGTTGCCTACCCAGATGGTATCCACATAAGGCTGGATCTCTGAGTACTATTTGTTCTCTTTCCCACTGCTGGAGAGAGGCAGGACCTGAACAGCGATGGTGAGGCTGCCCAGCCATGCAGACCCAGGGGTGGTGAGTCCCTCATAAAAAGCCTGGGGGGAGAGTGAAACTGATGCCATGTGGGAGGATTGGTTACTCCAGTCTGTTTCATAAATGATAATGTTAACGCTGTAACTGGGTAAATGAGGTGAAGGCTATGTTGATTAGTAGGATGTAAGCACTCCAATTTGTACAAATAATCAACACATTGAATCCCATGATTGCATAAATGTATTTATGATCTATGTACAAATGACGTAATTAAAAAAAAAAAAGACCTCAGCTGTCTCTCCAGTCCCCACCACCCCCTGCTTGCTGAAATCTCTTTATGTGTCACTACTTATCCCCTAGAAAATCAGATGACACACAGCAAAATTAAGAAACACTAAGATTACAAACATTCCAGAAGTTTCAGAAAGTTCTTTATTTATGACTGAGTAGTACTCCATGGGGAGTGTGTGTGGGGGGGTGTACCACATTTTTATGTATGTGTGTGTATAGATATAGATATATATATACCATATTTTCTTTCTTTTTTTTTTATATATACCATATTTTCGTTATTCTTTTATGAATGGATAGGCACTTAGGTTGATCCCATATCTTCACAACTGTGAATTCTGTTGTGATAAAGATTCCAGTGCAGGTATCTTTTGATAAAATGACTTCTTTTCTATTGGGTAGATACCCACTAGTGGGATTGTTGGGTTGCATGATAAGTCTACATTAATTTCTGTACGGAATCTGCCTACTGTTTCCCATAGAGTTTATACTAATCTGCAGTCCCACCTGCAGTGTGTAAGCATTCCTTTCTCTCTGCAGCCACACCAGCAGATGCTGTCTTCTGACTTTTTAATAATGGCTTGTCTGACAGGGTGAGGTGGTATCTCATTTGAAATAACATCTTTTACAGCAACTTGGATGGAACCAGAGGCCATTATCCTAAGTGAGTATCTCAGAAATGGAAAAAAAAAAACCATACACACACACACTACATGTAATCACTAAGATTTGGTAGCTAAATAATGGACATTCATGGACACAAAGGAATGTAAAGGAATGGAAACCAAGAAGGAGGGAGAGTGGAGGGAGGACAGAGGGTAGAAACTTACCTGTTGTGTACGATAAACACTATCACAGTGACAAGCTCACTAAAAGCCCCGATTTAAGCATTGTACAAGATATCCATGTAACATACATCGGTACCCCCTGAATATTTTAAATGCTAGTCTTCAGAACCACCTGTAGATATTAAACACATCTTACAAGCACAGGCAAAGACTATCCTTTGTTCTGGAGCATCTTTTAAAGGGCATGAGTATGGCAAAGAGCTTTAGAAAAATGTCTCTTTCCAAAGCAAAGGGCAGGCATGATCACTCTCATTATAAAAGCCTGGGTCCCCTTGCCTCCAGGTTCTTCTCCTGAAATAAAACTTACTATGTGTGCAAACATTCATCTGGGCCCAGCTGTACTTTTCCCACGGGACATAAGGGGAACTGATGAGAACCTGCTGATGCTCAGCTACCTGCGGTGGCAGGACCGTGAAGGCCTTCATCCCTCATCCAGAAGCTTCATGTCTTCTGCCAGCATCTGTGAAAGTACGGCCCAACTTAGCAGGCTCGCAAACAGGGTTGAACTCATAGACCTTTCATGGTCACCGATGCCATACTCATGATAGGATGGGGCTGGCCCATAGAGGAAGCTTAATAAATTTTAACGTCCTCACTTAGGAACTGCCCTCTGCTACTCCCAGGGTCCACTTTCAAGTCAGTCTCCTGATGGGGTCCTTTCCTCTCCTTTGTGCTCTGTAGTCTGGCCCTCTGGTCTTTCTTGCTGAGGAAAGCATCTTTGATTCCTAAAATTTCCTCCCCTCTGCTGGATTTCTTGCCCTCAAGAGGACTTCTCAGGCTTCACCTTTTAGATGTTTACTATCATTCATATCTGGTCCCTGGAGTAACTTTCTTCTGGTTTTCAGATTCTTTGCCCTCCATGTGACTGTTCCTCTGTCCCAGCTCCAAGGGATTTTTTCACTTAAACAATCCGCAGCACTCCTTGGCACCATGACAACAGCATTCCTGTCTGGGACTCGGGGGCTGTCCTCCCTAGGATACAGCTCACATGAAACACTTTCCCTTCCCTCTCTTTTTTCTTAATTCTTTATATTATTTATTTACCAATATGTCTTTCCCATTATCCTGTAAGCATTTTGGAGAACAAGATATCATATTCCTTCTTATATACACTTACTAATGCTTTTACAAATAATAGTGACTAATTAAAAATAATTATAATTATACCAATAATACAGACATATACAATCATTACTACTCTACTTTTCACCCTTTCAACAGGGAAAGAGGAGGGTCATTTGGTCACATGGGCCATTTCTTCTCTCTTGTCCCTGGTGCCCTCACTCAGGCTCTTTTGAGCACCCTGTTGCATATGGCTACTTTGGTAAGAGCTAGAAAAGACTGCGTCATGACCAATGACCATGTGCTATGCTGAAGATGACAGAGATGCAGGTGTGGAATGATCAGGTGAAGGGTCTTGGAGGTCAAACCAACACTGGAGGAAGACCCTGGGTCATTGGAGAAAAGCATGTGGTCATAGTTGTCTAGATCTCCCCAGGAAAGAGCTTCAAAACACAGCACTGCTGAGCATGCACACCACAGGGCAGAATTCAAAGAGTGGGGAAGGCGCTCGGTGTCCTGTTACTATCTGTAGGAGAAATACAATAGGGATGGAGCAATTGCAGAAAAAGGAAGGCTTTCTTTTAGTCTTGCTTTAAGAAAGTTCTAGGGAGGAGGGTGTTGCTATTGAGGCAGGCAGAAAATGACTTTGGTCTCTTAGTAGACCCATTATCTACCCCCTACTGTACTCCCACTCTGACCCCTCTCTTAGCCTTCAAAATGCAAGGTGTCCCCAAGCCCATCCAGTCCCAAACGGCTCTTCCCCTCTCTCTCTCTCTGCGAGAGTTCCAGTCAGCAGGAGAGGAGAAATGAGGCCTTGGGTGCACAGCTGTTCCCCCATCGCTGTCCTTGCCACATGTTGGAGATGAGGACACAGGGTGTGCACAGCCTCTTCATTTTATTTTCTGATGTGCCTGGCACAAATGCCAAAGACAGCTACAAGTAATTGCTCTCCAAGCTCCAGTGAACTAGAACATCTTCATTTAAGTCATGCATAGCCTGGAATTTTTTTTTTAAGGAGAGAAAGATGACTTTATGTGGTAGTTGCTAAGCAGCCAGGCTCTCAGGGAGCTCAGACTCTCTGAGCTCTGCGTGCAGCTTTGCAGAATCTCCACAGCAAGCCGTGCTGTCCTCGCACAACTCTGTCAATTTTCACTGTGTTCAAAAATAGAAGCTTCTCTTGGTGTTTGTTTTTAACCACCTCATACTCCCACAGCCCTTTAACTAGCAGTAAACCAGGAGATGATTGTGCGATTGTGTTAACCAAATATTCTACCTCACTGAAGGCCTTAAGGCAGCCTAATCTCTGGGCAGAAAATACTGGAAGAAATGAGATTTCATAGTATTTCACTTATTGCTCAGCATGTACATGGGGAAAAATTAGAAAATACAGAGACAGATAGACAATAAATACAAAGTACAAAAATCCTATAGTTTACAACAGGCGTCCTCAAACTATGGCCCGTGGGCCACATGCTGCCTAGGACATTTATCCAGCCCGCTGGGTGTTTTTGCCGCCGCTGCCTGTCCTGTTTAACAGCCGACTCAACCCGGGGCCCACAGTCCGGCCCTCCAACGGTCGGAGGGACAGTGAACTGGCCCCCTGTTTAAAAAGTTTGAGGACCCCCTAGTTTACAACAATCAATGGTCTTTTATTGATCTTTCCCTCTATAATTATGTACAAAAAATTTGGAATCATTGCATGGATTTAACACTATGTGTATAAAACACTTAATTTAACACTATCATTACATGGATTTAACACTATGTGTATAAAACACTTAATTTAACATGGATTTAACACTATGTGTGCTTCAACACCTAATTTTAAAGAACAAATGAGCACATTTTATTTTATGTGAATCTTTTAATGAATATTGATTGCAATATGAGTATTTTCATATTGCTAAACATTTTTTGATTCTTGATCAGTATTTCATCACATAAATGTATTATAAATCTTTTGTCTTTTTTATCTATCTGCTATTATTAAATACTTATATTTTTCCTAATTTTTTGCCCATTTAAACATGCAATTATAAAAAGCCTTTACATAACTTAATTTAATGATCTAGTTTAATTTCCATAATTTATTTTTTCAGTTCTTTTTTTTGTTTTGTTTTTTTTTTTGAGGAGAAGGAAAGATAAGTTTATTAATTTGCTGGCACATGAGGAGATTGGCAGACTCTCATCTTAAAAGACAAATATCGTGCCTCTGAGCAGAAATAAAGAGCTTTTCAAGGGGAGTTTTCAGCTTCAGGCTATTGCTATTCGTCCTTCTTCAGTTTGCTTTATGACCAATTCCTAGAAGTAGAACTATTTGACCAAACAGTATGAATTCTGCTAAATTTCTCAATAGTGATGTTAAAATGATGTCAAAAACATTGTGCTACTTCCTGTCTCACTACACCTTTATTAGCATAGTTTATTGTCATTTCTGTCAATTTTCTTGACATTTTGTTCTATAAAGATATAATCTGCTATTAAATTTACATGTTATTTCCATCTGATATTAATTCTTTTTCACATTTAGTGGCCCCTTACAAATTTCTTGATTTCTTTTTCCCTCTTAGGGTGGGGACTACCCAAGGGCATGACTACGAGGAGGCCACAGTCACAGAGCCACCATTCCACCAGGAGGCTGAGGTCACAGAGCCACTATCCCACCAGGAGGCCATGGTCACAGAGCCACCATCCAATCTGTCTTTCATACCCACCCCCGAATCAGTTCAGGTCTCTGAATCTCTCCTATTCATGGGTATAAAAGTTCTGAAGTTAAAAAGGTCAAGAGAAAGGATTTCTTTGCAGAGAGCTATGAAGGTGCTCTGTCCTCCACATTCCACCCCACTGTGTAGGGACAGGGACAGAAAGCAAGAGCAAGGGCTCCATGAGCACTGCTCAGAGAGTTTGGCACATGTCCCCTCAGGTCATAAGCAGCTGAGCCTAAAAGGTACCTGAGGAGACGAGGTGAAGGCCACTATCAGCTTGACCACAGTACATCTCACTCAGAAGGGACAAAGTATCTCACAGGCCAGATGGGGCCAAGTGGAGGTGTCCTTATTCCCACACAAGGTGACAGCTTAGCCGGATGATGTGCAGTCCCTGGAAGGACCAACTGCCAGATGCCCAGGGGCAGAGGGAAGAATCAGAGGTAGCTGGCACGGGTAAACCACAGCACATGTCAGAACCCACCTTCTGAGGGCCCCAAATGGGAGTCCTTCAAAAACCCATGAGAGCTCCTCATGACAGAAAGAATCAGTCTTCGAGACAAAGACTCACCAGTATACCCAGAGAGCACCACTCTGTAATCATCACTGTGCCAGCTGGAAAGACCTTTCCTGTGTGTCTGTCCTCCACCCTCTCTTCAAGGAGCCAAAGTGTGCAGTGAATCCAACAGAGGAGCAAGATCCCCACCAGCACAGAAGCCTGTGGCGCTCTCCACCCCATTACTAGAGCTCTCTGGTCCTAGACAAGGGAGAAGGGAAGATACAACTTTAAATAAAATGGAAAAGCTTCTATTTTATTCTACATTGGACACTATGATCACTAAAATGAGAATGTTTTCTTATCATCAATGTGACCAAAATGTATTTTTTAAAAACTCAATGTAACTGAGGAAATGTTAAAAGCTTCCCATCGTTTCATCCAAGGAAGGAAAGAAACAGGCTGCAGAGCCAGGGCCAGAGGTCCGCAGAGAGAAAGAATGAGGTGGTTTTCTGCCTATACTCTATCAATGAATTAAAACACTTGAAAATAATGATACATGTGTCATTTCATTTTGGAATTGCATTCGACTCCATTGCAAAAAAGAGCATAAAAACACATGATCATGGTGATATAGATTGGGTATGTTTTATGCACTAGAATTTATCTAGTGTTTCGACCTTGAGATTGATGCTGACTTTGTCTTTAGAAAGTTGTCTGTTGTGGGTTAAGGAAATGAAAGATTAATTATTCTTAGTTTTGTAAAACTTAGATCAAGCATGAGTATCTATTTTGTTAAAGGACATCACTTAAAGATATTTCAGTACCCCAAACAGCATCTCTTTTCAATGTTTAGACACTCTACACATAATTTAAACCTTATGTTATAAATTCTGTTTCTCTGCTTATGTTTTGCCTGAAATTGAGGCATAAAAAATTGTCAGTTTTTACCAACTTTTAAGGCCCATATAAAGCTAATGAATTGACTAACAAGACTATTAATTATTAGAATAGTATATATATTCAATTTTCAGAATAGGAGAAATGAGAGATATTTGAAGAATTCTGTAATCACAAGCAGCTATCATTTTTAGTACTTGTAAGCATTTAGGAAAGAATAAGGTAATCAGCAGGACCCAGTATATATTCACTGAGAATAATATATGTCAAATTAACCAACCTAATTTTCTTTTTGTGATAAAGTTATTAAATGAAAGGAATTTGGTAGACTGAGTGAACCAGGATTTCGCTAATTTATTTATTAGATAAAGCTTCTCATGATGTTTTTCTAGGTAAGATGCTGAAATATGTATGGTGGCATAGATTTACAGCTATTTGACCTTCAAGGAATTATCAGAAGATAATCCTGTTGATTATTCATGTCAGATATTGGGATGTGGGTATAGCAGGCAGGTGTACCAAACTTCAGAATGTCACAAAACTAGAAAAGAGAAGAAATGAAATGACCAAAAAAATTTTAAAAATCAAAATTTGAAATGATCTTAATAGCTTGAAACATAGGGTAGAAATCTCAAAGGGTAAAAATCCCAAACATACAGTGGTGAGTGAGATGTCACATGAATCTATCGCAGGGTAGAGGATGGGGTTACTTGCTTTGAAGCTGATCATGTCAACATCATGAACAACAAACATTTTCTGAATGTCCTAAAACACAAGGCCTGGTCAATATGGGTGGCCTCCTGTGGGTGTCCAGGCTAGTTTTCCAAGAAAAGCAGAGAGTGAAGTAGAGATAAGCGGATGGTATGTTAACAGAATCAATATCTCTGAAAGGGTGAGAAGGAGGCAGAAGCAGGAAAGCAGGAGTTAAGCTGTGAAGCAGGCTCAGTGACCACCTTTGCCAAACTCTGGCGCCTGAGGATGAGAAGGGAACGGCTCTTCAGAAATGCCCCCAAGATAGCCCAGCCTTTATATTTTTGCATGAATCAGTCACTGGATGCTGCCTGGCCAGGGAAAGAAAGGGGCATGACCTTGGACGAGGTGGCTTTTTGCAGCTGAGGCAATCCTGGAAGGGGCTGACAGCTGAGGACTCTCTACAGACAGCACTGCCAGCAGCTGGGTCAACAAATCCTCCAGGGAAAGAGTTTCTGGGCCATGCATCACAGTGTCCACCACAGTGGGAAACCCTGAGGCCTCCTCCAAACCCAAAGAAATGCTGGGGAGAATATATTTTTAAGATGTTTTTAATGCATGGTTAAGCATAAAAAGAAAGAATGCCAAATGTGAAGAACAAACTAAAAAAAGCACAAGGACCGTATATATGCCTGTGCAGAAGATGATTTCAAGTTCATGGAGAAGGAAATGAAGCCTTTATTCACAGTCATCCACCAGAAACAAGACACCCAAACTCATGCCACTTACAGGTGTGTGGTCCAAAGTTTTACTAGTTTCAAGGTGAGACAACCCTATGTTAACACAAAAATTGATGTAAAATTGGTTCTATGTACAGAGCCTCTGCAGAGGAAAAATTCAGAAACACTCCCGTGGTGTATGCTTCCATACCAAGCACAGCTGAGACTCCCATGAATAAACAACGCCAGCTGAAGATGAGCTCACACGTCCAATGAGGACGTGTTATAAGGGAGAACTTTCAAATGCCAGAATCAACAGAACTTAGAACACTCTGAAAGAGACTTAAAAATAAATGTTTAAAATATTCACGGATAAAAATAAGGGAGCAAGATCCAAAAAGCAAATTGATAAAGAAAAATCACAAATAGAAATTCTAGAAATTTAAAGAACAGACATTGAAATTATTTTAAATGTCTTAAAGTGCAAGATTGATATACAGACATTACCTGGGATCCATCCCTGAAAATTAAGTTAATAGAAAATATGGATGTGTCTGCTGTGTTTAAGGAATCATGCAAGAAGCTTAAAATCTCTTTTCATCCATTAAATGGTTGTTGATTACCTACTTTGTGCCGTGTATTATGCTAGACATTGGCAATACAATAATGACCAAGAAAAAGTAACGCTCAGAAGATGTATATCAATTTCTTCAAAACATGGTTCACACTTTTATAATCCATAACACCAATTAAGTGAATAAATTAAATGATAAAAAGTAAGAAGAGCTATGTGATAGTCTCATGCTAAGTCAAGATGAGGAAAAATCTTTCCCATATGCTTTTAATTATTAATAGTTAATCGTATCTGGAGTAATGTTATCCTTCCCCAATACCACAATTTAACGTTGGATATTGACAAATTACAGAGTCCAAACTCAGGAAACAAAGATGTAGAATAGTCTGGAACATATGTCATTTCTTTTTTTTTTTTTTTGAGACAGAGCCTCAAGCTATCCCCCTGGGTAGAGTGCCATGGCATCACAGCTCATAGCAACCTCCAACTCCTGGGCTCAAGCGAGTCTCCTGCCTCAGCCTCCCAAGTAGCTGGGACCAC
>CAUYQV010198145.1:0-23749 GCA_963574575.1 Galagoides demidoff | reverse complement strand
CCATGGCATCACAGCTCATAGCAACCTCCAACTCCTGGGCTCAAGCGAGTCTCCTGCCTCTGCCTCCCAAGTAGCTGGGACCACAGGTGCCCGCCACAACACCCAGCCATTTTTTGGTTGCAGCCGTCATTGTTGTTTGGCGGGCCGGGCTGGGGATTCAAACCCGCCACCTTAGGTGTATGTGGCTGGCGCCTTAGCCGATTGAGCCACAGGCGCCGAGCCCAGACCACCTTACTTAAGAAAGTAATCTGCTCCTTCACTTCCAGGCCTGTTTATATTTTTTCCCACAATACTAGTCACCATCAGACGTATTTATATTTCTTGTTTTATTCTCCATCTCCCATTAGGAATGCAAAGTTTGTAAGGGTAGAATTGTATCTTGTTAACTGTCTATCCCCAACAAATAAATGGCAAAGGAGGGATGCTCAAAAAATATCTGCAAATGAATTAATGACCCTGGGAGTTAGGTAGGATTGAAAGGCTTCCAGACATGCCGTGGTCACACAGTAAGTGGCAGAGCTGGGACTGGGAATTTCCATGTTCTGACCTGATGGCTCACCACCAACCTCATGCCCCACTGCCCTCAGGGACATCACAAAGACGATACTTTGTTGCCTAGGCAGGTCCTTTCAGAAGAGTGGTGAAAGCAACAGAACCGAGATAAAGGGCTGTGTCTACAGCAGCAGACACACAGGCAGAAAGAGTTAGAGGCCAGTAAATGGTCTTTTTCTCTCCTTCCAATGCCTTTCATATCTAAAAAAGATAGCTCTGTTGACTTCCTTTTCAGGTCTAGCCAGACACACCTGTAATTTCAGGGGCCCTAGATCTTCCCCTCACTTGTCTGGTGCCCATATCCTCTCTGCCAATTTGCTGGGCCTCAAGTTCCTATGAGGAGAAAGAGAGAAACAGCCCTGCCTAAGCTTCACACCTGCGTCTCCCCTGTATTAGGCGTCTGCACTCTTTATCTCTATTAGTCTCCAATTTATAGCAGCCAGTATTTTAAACCCATATTTTACAGATGAGAAAACAAAGGCTCCAAGAGACTACTTGTAAATATCCACTGCAAGGGGTCTCAGCCTGGCTGCCAAGCACCTGCTTCTTAGCCCAGATTACTGAAGACAGTCAGACTGGGGGATTTGTCTACTGGGTAAACACACTGGGATTTTCCTCCAGGGATTCTGTTTGGTCTGTGAGGATATTGATGACAAACGCCAGTTCTTGTGTATGTGAATACTCAAGGTCTCAGGAATTATTAACACGAGAACAGATGACAGGTTTGTACCTTGTTGAGATCCGTCACTGCGGTTCTCTGCACTTTGTTCTCAGATGCTCTCTCATATGGGAAAGACCAGGGCCCAGGAGTGGGCATTTTCTACCCTAGAGGCTTTGCTGTCCCCAGGTTTGTTTTTGTTGGTCACATATCATATAGAGACTTAGTTTTACCTTGCACAGAAATATTCAAGTCCTCTGATTTGACATGGTACCACACAGAAACGCTGCTTTCCTTAGAAATCTTTCAATAATTCTCTGCATGTTGGCTGACATGGAGGCGGCTGGACGCTCTTTGTCTGGTGACATGTTGACTTTTACTTTTTATGGTGATGTCCCTTCCTTTAGCCGTCTCTGAGGAAGGTATTCAACCTGCCTTCTTCTCTCAAGTCTGCCTAAATGAAAGTCTCTGAGTCCACGGAAGCTTTACTTTCACATCTGGGATTTGTGTGTTTCGTTGTGTAAAATCAAAAGTGAACCTCCGTGTATGTATCTGAGCAGAGGGTCCTTTCATAGACTTGCCGCTTTTAACATGTTTCTGGTCAAGGCTCGCTGCAGCTGTTTTGTGGGACTGTTCTAATTGTTACCACATAATGAGACACTTTAAAACTTAGTGAAGGAGACTCGGCCCCCATAGCTCGGTGGTTACAGAGCCAGCCACCTACACCAAGGGTGGGGAGTTCAAACCCAGCCTGCGCCAGCCAAACAACATTGACCATTGCAACTAAAAATAGCCGGGTCTTGTGGCGGGCACCTGCAGTCCCAGCTACTTGGGAGGCTGAGGCAAGAGAATCACTTAAGCCCAAGAGTTGGAGGTTGTGAGCTGTGATGCCACGGCACTCTACCGAGGGCAACATAGTGGACTCTGTCTCAAAAAAATAAATAAGTAAAATAAAATAAAATGTAAAATAAAAAACTTAGTGAAGGGGAATAACAATCTTTGTGTCGGATGGTTCTGTAGGTTGGTGGGCTCATTTGGGAAGTTCTCACTTGGGATCTTTTGACTTGTTGCAGTCTAAACCAAAACTGCAAAACCCTAAGACCCTGCCAAGGGCACTCACGGGCTTCACCCCACCCCCTACCCAGGAACTCCAGACAAACCTACAACTACAGAGAAGGGAGGAGGGACCACCTGTTATACCCTGTCTATCCCTTTTAGAGTTTACAACAATTGAACAGCATTACTGTTAAAATTAGAGATCAGGAGACTGAAAAAACAGACTTTTTGTGGCAACAAGATACTAAATCTTAAACAAGACCTGAGGCCATGCAAGGCATCAATTTGCTTCACAGATCTTTGAGTTTGTGTATTACAGCCTCTCTCTGATTAGCAGACTTCCTGATCTTAACTTAAAATATTCCTTTCTTTTGAATTCAAGCCTTTAAACAAAGCTTTATTTCTTTAACCAATTACAAATCTAAGAATCTATGAACCCACCTATGACCCGTAATCCCCAGCTTGGAGACGTCCCACCCTTTCTGGCTAAACCAACGTGCACCTTCCATGAATTGATTTCACCTGCCACTCCTACTTCCCTAAAATACATAAAACCAGACTGTAACGGGGCTGTCTCAAGACCACTTGCTGAAGGCTCCTGGGGTTATGGATCCCCAGGCGATAATCACTTATATTCAGCTCAGAATGGACTTCTTTAAATTATTTACAGAGTTTGTGTATTTTTCTTCTTTCTACTCACAGCAGTCACAGCCTACCAGAGCCTGGGCTGGCCTCGTGACCGTGACCAGTGCGGCTGGGCAGGGCCCCGTGGGCAGTAGGGCCCCTTGCTTGGTTAGTGCTCTACTTTTGCTGACTCGATTCTAGTAAAACTTTTTGAACATAGAACCCAGAATGTCCATTTTCCTCTAGACCCTGCAATTTATGGAGCTGATCTTTGCTGAGGCCGCAGCCACCTGAAGGCTTGAAGGGGATGGGCATCCCAGACGCCTCACTCATGAGGCTGGAAGGCAACGTGGCAGTGGACAGAGACACAACCGGAGTCTACACACGTGACTTCTCTGTGCAGGCCAGGCTTCTCAGAGACAGCATCTTAGAATTAAATGTTCCGAGAGATCCAGGCAGAAGCTGGCATGCTTCCTGTGGCCCTGCCTCAGAAAACCCAGAACCTGGCGAGCAACTCCTCCTATGGTCAAGACCAGCACAGATTCAAGAGTGAGAAGACTACATCCTACTTCTCCCCCACAATATTACAAGGCTACATAGCTTTTGGCTACATGGATCAATCTTGTTATGCTTAAGTCAGGGTTGTAAGTGTTCACTGACCCTGTCAGGTGGTTTTCTCCCCTCCCCTCCTCCTCCCCCTTGCCTGATTTCCACTGTGCTCATTGGTCCTTCCCTCTGTGCTCTCTATGCTCATTGGTCCTTCCCTCTGTGCTCTCTGTGCTCATTGGTCCTTCCCTCTGGGCTCTCTTTGCTCGCTGGTCAGTTCCAGTTTATTAGCAAGTCTGTGGGGGGCTTGTTTTCCATCTTTAGATACTTCACTTAGGATAACGGTGTCCAGATTGTTGCAAAAGGCCTTAATTCACCCTTCTTTGTGGTGAGTAGCACACCATAGTACTGCAGTCCCAACCCCAGGCCACAGACGGCACCTGCCCACGGTCTAGTAGAAACAGGGCCACACAGAAGGGGAGTAGTGGGTGGGCAAGTGATGCTTCATCTGTATCTACAGCTTTCCCCATGGCTCGCCCCCCCACCCAAGCTCCAACTCCTGTCAGATTCCTCCCTCCCCACCTCCTGTGCTGTCTTCCATAAAAGTAGTCCCTGGTGCCAAAAAGGTAGGGAACCACTTCCATATTATACATACATACACCACATTTTGCTAATCCACTCATGAATTTATGGGCATCCACCTCTTTCTTTTTCATAGAGACAGAGTCTCACTTTATCGCCCCTGGTAGAGTCCCCGGGTCACAGCTCACAGCAACCTCCAACTCCTGGGTTAAGCGATTCTCTTGCCTCAGCCTCCTCAGTAGCTGGGACTACAGGTGCCCACAACAACGCCTGGCTATTTTTTGTTGCAGTTTGGCCGGGCCGGGTTTAGACCCGCTGCCTTCGGTATATAGGACCAGTACCCTTCTCACTGAGCCACAGGCGCCTCCCACTTCTTTTTTTAATTGACAAAAATTGTGTATATTTATAGAGTACAACATGTTTTGAAATACGGCATGTATGTATTATAGCATGGATGGATGGAGCTAGCTAGCATGTGATCACCTCTCACACCTACCCTCTGCCCCATGATGGCAGAGTTGCGAGATCGCATGGCAGAACAGCGTGTGGGGTGAAACATGCCTGCGGTCATCTTTGCAAAATACATCCTGACACAAAAGTATGTGGCACACATCAGCGCTTTGATCAGAGCCCTGCCCTGCTGGCGGGACTCACCACCGAGTGTGGACAGACAAGAAGCCTCAGGGTACCAGCCTGGACTCTTCCGGCTCCCTTCTGTTTTGAGCAAGGGAGGGTCTTGCTCTGAGCCTCTCCCAGACAAACACCTGCCTATGAGAAGAGTGTTTACAGAGGACCCTGATCCTGAAGGGGCCACGGGACACTGAAAGAATCACTTTTGAGCCCTTGGCATAAGCTCATGTTGAGTGAAAACACTGAGCTTTTCTAGATCACAGTACACATCCTGAAATGTCATGCCTAAGGCCTTATAGTGGACATGAGATAGAAGAGGATTTGACATTTGACAATTGTAGAAATACCTCTCAGCTCTACACTTCCCAGGTAGGTAAGCCTCTGAGAGCCTCAGTCTCTTTATTTACAGAGTGACATAAAAGATACCCTCATAAGCACTGTTGTGATGATTAAATGGAACAATGTGCCAGGTACTCAAACAATGGTGGTACTGTTATTAATAAGTACAGCAACTGGGCATGGTGGCTCACGCTTGTAATCCTAGCACTTTGGGAGGCCAAGGTGGGAGGATGGCTTAAGCCCAAGAGTTGGAGGTTGCAGAGAGCTATGAGGATACTATTGCATGCCAGCCCTGACAGCAGAGGGAGTCTCTGTTGGAAAGAAAGAAAGAAAGGAAGGAAGAAAGAAAAGAAAAGAGAAAGAAAGAGAGAAAGAGAGAGAGAAAGATCACTAGCCCTTGATTCAAGTTATTTCCTTTTAGGTTCCTTTGTCCTGGAAATTCATCCTTGAGCTATGTATAGCAAACCCACTAAGATTCTCCGGGGTGGCTTTTTGGCATGAACCTAATGAAAATAAGCTCAGAGTGTCATGGCCCAGAAGGCCCCGGACCAGAAGCTGTGGTAAGAGGCCTGGTTTCCACCTGTAAATGTCGAGGGCTGGCAACACACAGTAGGAGTGACTGACATTACAGAGTAGGTACGGAGATGTGTTAGCAGTGTTGATTTGACTCTCACCACAGCCCTGTGAGGTGGGCGCCAGGTTATTCCTAATTTTAAAGAGGAAGTGATTCCGGAATTTTGCTCTTCAGTAGGTTTTTGGTCTCGGTCATTCAAAGAATGAATCCGTGGACCACAGATTAGTGGTAAGACAGGATTTATTTACAGAAAAGAATACAGAAGCGCCAGAGCTCCTGGCAGAGAGAAAACTCCAGTTAGAAGAGAAAAGTGCTCTCTCTCCCTCTCTGTCTGTCCTAGGCTCTTTGTCTAGGGGTATAGATAGTCGCATGGGGCCCTCGGTAGTTACATTTAGTGGGGCTAGGTAGTTACATTTAGCGTGCCTGGGACAGCTGTCTGGGACATGTCTGGCCCCCCGGGTAGTTACATTCAGTGGGGCTTGGTAGTTACATTTAGCATGTTTGGGACATCTGTCTGGGACATGTCTGGCCCTCAGTAGTTACATTTAGTGGGGCTTGGTAGTTACATTTAGCATGTCTGGAACATGTCTGGTCCCTGGGTAGTTACATTTAGTGGAGCTTGGTAGTTACAGTTAGTGTGTTGGGACATCTGTCTGGGACATGTCTGGTTCCTCGGTAGCTATATATTTAGCGGGACTAGGTAGTTACATTTAGCGGGTCTGGGACATCTGTCTGGGACATGTCTGGGTTACAAATGAATGGCTACAATCCCTTTCATTCCCAGGCCTAGGAAATGGGGACCCCCTGCCCACCCTCCAGCCTGCTGGTTCCGCTGCTTGCTGCCACCGCACCAACATGGCCAAGGCAGAGACAGCTGGTCCTCACCCCCCAGCTCCATGAGCTGGCTGGGATGCCACTTGTCCTGTACCAAGTTGATGTCTGTCAGGCACACTAAGCAGGGCATGGAATTGAGGTTTGGTTGGAGGTGAGGAGGGACTTCTAGTAAAGAAAGGAAGTTGAGGGTGGTGCCTGTGGCTCAAAGGAGTAGGGCACTGGCTCCATATACTGGAGGTGGTGGGTTCAAACCTGGCTCTGGCCAAAAACTGCAAAAAAAAGAAAGAAAGAAAGCAGATTGGAGACAGTGAACTAGTTCAGAATGACTGGTGTTACCGGGACTCAGGGTCAGTGAGTCTGTAGTCAGGCTGACCTGACCTCAGGGCAAGGTCCAGGTCCCCAGGCAGCAACCAGGGTTCCAGAAGCAGACTTCAGTGTCAGTGCAAAGGCCATTCCCAGTCCCTGGACTCTACGCTGCAGACAATGGGGCGCTGGAGACAACTCCCAGCCTCCCAGCAGGGCCCACTGTGCTTGGGTCAGCTTTGTAAGAAAGAGTTGATTGCCCTATGAAAGAGGGGAAATTTGCAGAAATGTGGAGAAAATAAGGAAATTGTAACAGTCCAGGTGAGAACCCATGAGGATTTGGGTCATTATCGTTTGTGAATTTCATTCATGCCCTTAAAAATTCCTTCAGTGAACAAAAATGTGTTCCCATTTAGTTGTCAGGGCCATGATGGGCCAGTGTGAGGACCTGGCCATGATCGACATAGGCATCACTCTGGCCCTCTGGAGCAGGTGGTCTGGCCAGGAAGGTGGATGGGAAACTCATGATGACACAACTGATGAGTGACGATTGTGAGAGACTCTATAAAGGGCAAGGGCAAGGCCGGCTCCTGCTGGGACTTGCCCCACACCCGGCAGACAGCCCCAGTTCAAAGGCCCATTTCTCTCTGCTCAGGGGTGAGCCCCTGAGCAAGTCTCTCAGCTTTTCAAGCCTGGTCACCTTGATACCAGAATTTTGCTCTTCTGTAGGTTCTTGGTCTCGGTGATTCAAAAAATGATTCCACGGACCACAGATAACTGGTAAGACAGGATTTATTCACAGAAAAGAATACAGAAGTGTCAGAGCTCCTGGTAGAGAGAAAACTTGAGTCAGGAGAGAAAAGTGCTCTCTCTCCCTCTCTGTCTGTCTGTCTCTAGGTTCTTTGTCTAGGGGTATAGTCGCATGGGGCCCTCAGTAGTTACATTTAGCATGTCTGGGACATCTGTCTGGGACATGTCTGGCCCTCAGAAGTTACATTTAGTGGGATAGGTAGTTGCATTTAGCATGTCTGGGACATGTCTGGCCCCTGGGTAGCTACATTTAATGGGGTTAGGTAGTTACATTTAGCGTGTCTGGGACATCTGTCTGGGACATGTCTGGGTTGCAAATGAATGGCTACAATCCCTTTCATTCCCAGACCTAGGAAATGGAGACCCCCTGCCCACCCATCAGCAGAACCCCCTGCTGGTTCTGCTGCTTGCTGCCACCGCACCAACATTGCCAAGGCAGAGGCAGCTGGTCCGTGCCCCCCAGCTCCACCAGCTGTCTGGGATGCCACTTGTCCTGTATCAACCTCATCTGAAAAAGTGGATGCAACAGTGCCCACCCATAGGATGGCTGAGTGGGGTTAAAGTTAGTGCTGGGAGTGCCCACCCACCCAAGTTCATGGGCAGCAGACGCTTCAGAGGGGTCCATTGTCTCTGCCACACATAAATCATGGTTGGGTAGAATTGGGTCATTAACCTTGAAGCCATCAGTCCCTAGCAAATGACTGAAGATCTTGGGAGAGGCTGATTGTGGCATCTACAGTGGTGATCTGGGAAGACTCCTGTGAGGAAGTTCACTTTGGGATTAGCGGGCCTGCCCAGCCCTGGGAGGGGTGCTGCCTTCCCTCTGTGCCCTGCCCCCCAAAAAACTAGGCTCCTGCCAGACATGGAGAAAACAGCCCGAGTTTTGGTATCTCCCTGTAGTTCATCCCACATTTGCTGGCTTGTTATAAAATACCCTTTTTGACCTTCAGAGGCTCATGTTCTTTGTAGCTCCAGTAGAATTTGCAGCCAGCAGGGTCTCTGTCTCACGGTTCAGGCCTAGTTCCCACACAGGTCCTCCACCCGGCAGTTGCAAATAGAAAGCTCACATGTGCTGGGCGTGGGGCTGGTAACATAGGAAGAAAAAGACCCGCCCAGCCTCACAGGGCCCTGACTTGTGGCGAGTCAGAGAGATGAGGGGGTCTGTGCTGTCCGTGTTTTAGAAGCTGGATCAAAGCCACCCAGGACAGGGTGGGTGCCCAGTGCTAACCAAGGCGCTCACTTGGGAGTGCATTCCAGACTGTGTTGGACCAACGGACACCAAAGGCTTTGGTGTCCAGCCCTTGCTCTCCTGCTTGGTGATAATAACTGTCACTTGTTGGCCACCACGACGTCCTGGATACCAAGTGCCAGATACCTTCAGTACTTAATCCTCATGATAATCTCCTAGGGAATGTACCACACGGATTATCACACGGACAGCGTTCGGAAGAGGGCCTGATCTGTACTAGATGCTTCCCGCATGCCATTTATCGTTGGTGCTGTTTCTATCCCCTTTCTACTGTGGATGAACTGAAATCAGGTCACGCAAGCTCCAAAGTCCACAGGGTCCCAGCATATGTCTTAGGCAAATCCCCAGGGAGGCCCAGAGAGGTTTGGGCTTCCATCCCCAGCCGAGCAAAGGGGTAGAAAGTGATGGCTTCACACACAGGATGCTCTCTGGCAGATAAAGATGAGAGGTCAGCAAACTGCCAGGTGCCACTGTGAGGCAGGACTTGTCACTGGTATCTTCTGGAGACGGCTTCCCCATGCCAGCAGGGGGTCACCCCGGCGCCCTACACTAGGCACAGAATGGCTCTGTCAGCCCCCCTTCCCCCCCACCCCCGCCATCCTGAATTGTGGGGTCTGGAAAAGTCAAGGCCACCTTTCTCAGCCCCCGTTGCTGGTCCCGGGTATGATTGGCGTCTCCCTTTCGCGTGTAGCTGGGGGAGACGCAAGGTCAGTACTGAGTTAGGTGGGTGAAGGTGAAGTTGTCCAGGCCACCTGTGTTGCTGGCACAGGTCTCAAAGCACAGCTGGCACTGACGTTGGCAGGAGCCCAGGGTCAGTGCTGGGTACGTGGCTCAGCCAACTGGCCTGGGTGTTGTCCAGGGTGCTGTTCGTGGGGACCCAGCCTAAAGCCCATACCCCCAGCCTGTCTGTCAAGTATACACTCAGGTCCCTGTAGCCCTCCCTTGCCCAACGTAGCTGGAGCCAGTCTTATCTTCTAGCTGTTTTCAGGATTTCCATGTGAAATACGGGCATGACAAGGTCCTCAACCTTTCTGAACCTTTTTTCCTTGCCTATAAAATAGTTGTGTGAAACCACTTCCCACAGGCAGTGGGGAGGATTCTGTGGAGTATCATTTGCAAAGGGTCTGTCACACAGCAGCTGCTCGGCTGCAGGAGACTGCATGGGTTTGTAGAAACTAGGTTCAAACCACAGCAATGCTGCTTTCTAGCTGTGCGGCCCGAAACCTTGGTGCTCTGTTGTGAGCTCTTTTGCTTTGCCTATTTGGGGAGGACTGGAGAGTCCACGTGCAAAGATGCCCTGCACAGCACTCACCTGGCACATAGCGGTGCTTCTCAAATGCTAATTGCCTTTCTTCTCTCTGATTCCCCCATTCACAGTAGATGTTTCATAGGAGCTCTGACAACTAAGTTCGGGAACTTGCCACCATGCACTTACGTTGGCAGTGCTATAAAAACAAGGCATAACGATTTCATGACCTCAATGTGCTCAGTGTATCAGCGTCTCACTGTTGTGTTCGGGTCAATGTGTGGCTGTGTCCTGCCGAGCCGCGTTCATTATCTTTGTTGCAGGATTTCTGCTCTGTCATGAGAATGTTGGAGCTTGAATTAGAGCAACGAATAAATATTTGTACATTTCTTGTCAAACTTGGCAAGAGTGGAAGTGAAATCAGGGACGTATGAGACCAAGTTTGTGGAGATAATGCCATGAAGAAAATGGCCATGGCCACTAAACATGAGGGGAGAGAAAGTGTCAGTGATGAAGAGAGGTCAGGACAGCTAGGAACAAGCAGAACTGATGAAAACCTTGGAAAAATTCATCAAACTGTGCATTAAAATCATCAGCTGACTCTGAGAAGCATAGCAAAGCACGTAAACATTGACAGGGAGGGGGTTAGGAAAATCTTAACTAAAGATGATGGTAGGAGAAAGCTGTGTGCAAAATGGTCCTGAAGGGCTCACCCCTGAGTAAAAGCAAAGGAGAGTGGAAGTTTGCCAAGACCTTTGGAGAGGCAAGACGGCGCTCCGGGCCCTGTTATCACTGGTGAAGAAACACGGTCAGAAGCACCAATCTGACCTTGAAACAAGGCATCAAAGTGCACGATGGAAATCAGCTAATTCTCCAAACCAGAAAGTTCAATCAAGAGTCAAAATGATGTTCGTAACCTTTTTTGATATCAGAGGGATTATTCCTTATGAATTTTTATCAACTGGACAGTTAGGAAGTGCTGAAAAGGTTGTGTGAAAAAGACAGAACTTCTCTCCAGCAACTCATGGCTCTTGCACTGCAGCAGTGCACCAGCTCACACAGCACTGTCCGTGAGAGTTTTTAGCCAGTAAACAGATAACTGTATCGGAAGAGCCTCCCTACTCACCTGATCTGGCTCCCAGTAACTTTTTCTTGAACCAAAGAGAAAGGAAATATAGAAAGGAAGACATTTAGATGACATTCGGGACATAAAGGGTAAGACGATGACAACTTTGTGACCATTCTAGAACGAGTTCCAACATTGCTTTGAAAGCTGGGCTAGGTGCTGGTGTCAGTGCATAGCTTCCCAAGGGGAGAACTTCGAACGTGACCACAGTGATATGGAGTAATGAGGTGTGTAGCAGATTTTCTAGGATGAGTTTGTGAACTTAATTGTCAGACATCACATATGCTTGATGAGGAGGAGAATGGTTGGAAAGAAACAAATTAGATAAACAATTATAAAGGATGCAGTTACACAGCTATCCTTTTGCCTCCTAATAGGAGATGGACATATTTTTTTCTCTTTATAATATGGGAAATTAAGCTATATCTGCCGTTTCACTGGCTGTGTCTGGGTGCCCTGGGAGACTTCTCAGCTCACACCTATTCTGCCACTAACTGTCCTTTCTTTTGCCGCTGCAGCCATGACTTTGCTCTGTTTCAGAAGATAGGACTGTTGCTTTGGGCCTTTGGGGACTGGCAAGTCAGATAGGAGAGGATGGGGCAGGGACGCCCTCTCCGGCCTGGAGATAGTACAGGTGGAGCAGAGAGGAGGGAAGGATGTGGGGATACAGCCGCTGGTCGGTCTGTTGGAAGGGTTCAGCAGGAGCCCGGTGTCATCTGTGGAAGGTTGTGGTCAGGTGCAGAATTCCAGGCTGGGGGAGTTAGAGAAGAGCTGATAGAACGGGGGATTAATTTAGATTAGACTTAGGCGTCTCTTGCCATGGGATATGTTTCTTGGCAAGAAGAGTGTCCCGTGGAGTCCATCAGGAAGCGGTGAACGAACATTTATGTTGAGTGTGCCTGTAAGCCTGGAGGGAAGGCAAGTGGGGTTTTGTTTGTTTGTTTTGCTTTCTAATCCTTGCCAGAGCCTAGTAATGGTGACTGGCACACGATCTGTAATTTGTGGTCAATAATGCAGGCAGGGCATCTTGTGGAGAGACCAGGCCATTCAGCAAATATTTGCTGAGCGTCTACTAATTTTGCAGGGGCAGAGACAAAGGCAGGGCAGGGGCAGAGACAGAGGCTGGGGCAGGGGCAGAGGCAGGGGCAGGGCAGGGGCAGAGACAGAGGCAGGGCAGGGGCAGAGGCAGGGGCAGAGACAGAGGCTGGGGCAGGGGCAGAGGCAGGGGTAGAGCAGGATCAGGGGCAGAGACAGAGGCACGGCAGGGGCAGGGCAGGGGCAGGGCAGGGGCAGAGACAGAGGCAGGGCAGGGGCAGAGACAGGGCAGGGGCAGGGCAAGGACAGAGGCTGGGGCAGGGCAGGGGCAGGGCTGGGGCAGGGCAGGGGCAGAGACAGAGGCTGGGGCAGGGCAGAGACAGAGACAGAGGCAGGGCAGGGGCAGGGCAGGGACAGAGGCAGAGGCAGGGCAGGGGCAGAGACAGAGACAGAGACAGGGCAGGAGCAGGGGCAGAGACAGAGGCTGGGGGAGGGGCAGAGACAGAGGCAGGGCAGGGGCAGGGCTGGGGCAGGGCAGGGGCAGAGACAAAGGCTGGGGCAGGGCAGAGACAGAGACAGAGGCAGGGCAGGAGCAGGGGCAGAGACAGAGACTGGGGCAGGGGCAGAGTCTGGTATTCAGCTAGTAATGATGAAGTACCTGCCAGGCCTGGGCCTGTAAGAGGGAGTAAGATCTTAGACTCAGAGGACGTTGGGTGAGGAAGTAACTGGCAGCTGGACGGGCCAATATGATATGGTGGCTTCAGGCTAGGTGTGCAGAAGGTCCAGGTGCTATGGCAGATCTGGTGGGCCCTTTATCCAGAGCATGGGGACAGTGGGGATTAGGGGGAGCTGTCCAGGGTAAAGCATTAGTCTAGGGGTGCATCGAGTTATCGGTGTACACGGTGTAGTATGTGTGCATTTCTGTCATTGGGGGCAGGGAAAGGCCACTCCAGGCACAGAAGAGCCTGGAGGTCTGAGGGAGTGGCAGCCTCTGCACCGGCTGCTCCAGAGCCCTGGGAAGGGAAACCTGAAGCATGTTGGGACTGGATCTTGCAAAATCTCATTTGTCATGGGAAGTAAACTCGCACTTCGCTCTAAAGGCACTAGGAAGCAGAGAAGTATTTTGAAAGTTAGATTTAATTCATTAATTCCAAAAATATTTCTTGAAAGTTAACTATGTGTTTTTTTGTGGTTGGGCTAGATTCTGGGAATTTGATGATGTATAAAACAGTTCTAGACTGTGCAGGTTCATGTACGAAAGAAAGATATTAAACAAATTGTTATAAGAAGAATATATTAAGGTAATGTTTGCACAATTAAAAATCAATTAAAAAGCATCACATACTAAACAGTCACACAAAATAAATACACAGTTATGAAGGATGACAAACGCTGTGATGGGGACTCTAAGTCAGTGGGTGGTGAAATGCCATGATAATGGCTAGTAATGACAGTTGGCAAGCGATGGCTGTGGGCTGTCACCATCCTCATGTAAATTATCTCATTTAGTCTTCAAGGCAATCAGAAGAACAAGTGCCATCTCCATGGGGACATATGTCTGACTCTGAACCGTGCCCCGCTTGGGGAGGGGCGAAGGGAAGGTTCTGTTAGCTGTTCCCTCTGGGGTCAGCAGCTGTGGCAGGCTGGACAATGACCCCTGAAGAGCGTCCACTTCCAAATCCCTGGAACTTCTGATTATGTTACATCACGTGGCAAAAGGGACTTGGAAGATGCCACTAGGCTGAGGACCTGAGACGGTGACAGGACCCTGGATTCGTCAGGTGGGTCCAATGTAATCACCAAGAGCGGGAGGAAGGACAGACAGAGAGTGACGGATGCTGCGAAGAGGAAGAAGGGGACGCAGCTGGGAAGTGGGAGAAGCCCCTAGAATAGGGTGACCAGATTCTAACATCTGTAAGGAGGGACAACAGGGCCAGGGGGCGGAGCAGGGGCGGAGCGGGGACGCGGGGCAGGGGACCGTGCAGGGCAGGGCCTGACAACAACGCAAACTTTGATAAGCAGTTCTCGATAATCACTTCTCAGCAATTATTTATTACAGTTTAACACTATAAAATTAACAAAAATAATATAAAACTCATATTCTGGCGAAATTGCCATATGGCGGCCGAAAACTGTATATTCCCTTCTTGTTCTCCAGCCCGTTCTTGCATTCTTTCCAAAAATCGGGACTTTTTTAAAACGCCGTGGGACGCGGGACAAATTGTTGAAAAGCGGGACTGTCCCGCCAAAATCGGGACGTCTGGTCACCCTACCCTAGAAGCTGGAAAAGGCGAGGACGGGGATCTCCGCGGGAGCTTCCCGCAGGAACGCGGCCCTGCCCGCGCCCCAGCTCCACCCTGGAGAGCCCGGTCCATCTTCCCGCCTCTGCCGCGGAGACGAGAATGTGCCGTAAGATACTGCGCCTGTGGCGTTGTCACTGCGGTAGTAGGAGACTGACAAAGCAATTTGGGGGGTTACTGTCTCATAACAGCTAGATCAAGAACCCGGAATCAGAAAATCTGCTTAAGAGAGTGAATCAGGGTTTGAGAGGCGCGTCTGAGGGAGAACTGGGGACGCGAGAGGGAGGTTTGGGGCAGAGACCGCGGCGGGCGCGGGAGGGACATGCGGGCTTCATCCCAGCGCACGGAGGGGGCGTTACAGGGGAGGGGTGAGAGCATTAGGGGGAATCCGGGGGCACTGGGGGGAGGGGCGAGGGTCCTTGCTGGAGAGAAAGGGGGGCCAGGGGGAGGGATAGGAGGCGTGTGAGAGGGGGCGGGGGGTGTTACAGGGAGGAATGGGGAGCGTTGGGGAGGGACTCAGGGAAGGACGGGGGTGGGGTTACGGGGAGAGATGGAGGGGCCTTGTGGGGGAGTAACTGGGGGGCGTTATGGGGGGTGGGCAGTAAAAGAGAGGGATAGGGAGCTTTGCAGGGGAGGAAGCCGGGGGCGTCAGAGGGAGGGATGGGGGGCGTTGTGGGGTGGACTCGGGGCGTTGTGGCGAAGGACCCGGGGGTATCACGCTGGGAGCTAATATTCTGAATTTGCTAAAACAGTCAGCGCAGCGGAGCGCAGTGGGGATTAAGGGTGGAAATTTCGGCGGCAGCCAGGTTTGGGCTGGACCTTTCGACGCCGAGGCTCCAGGCCTGGCGAATCTGGGGGTGTGGGGGCGGTGACAGACCGCCTGGGGGGCAGGGACGCAGCTTTTGGGGTCCGCAGGTGAGACCCGAGTCCGACCCGGGCTGGCGGCGGCGGGAGGGCAGAGGGCGCCGGGACCTCTCGGGAGGCTCGGGTGAAACCACCTGCTGCCCTCTGGCAGAGCTGGGGACACTTTCGGAAGTTACGGAGGAGTGACACCCATCTTTAGGGACTCCGTGCAGACGGGAAATCCAGCTCTCTCCGATTAAACCAGACAGTGAAGAGACGTGGGAAATTTTTTGGTTTTGCTTTGTAAATATTTTTTCTACAAAAATGCCGTTTCAGTTACTATATAATGACTTGTTAAATGGGTATGTATTTTACGCATTTCTTCGCGTTAATTTCTAACATCATAAACGTAGATATAACCCACATAAACTATAGCTCTTTGGGATCCCCAATAATATTTTAGAAGCATAAAAGGGGCAGGGACCAAAAACCGTGATATCTACAGCTGCACACAAATCTTTAGGTATGTCTGTTTCTTCATTTGGAACAAATTCTTAGACTTTAATCAAAGAAAGCTTTGATCAAAGTCTTTTCTAATCCTGGAAGACACCCGGGAGTTGCGAGCCTTCCCGGCTCACAGACCGCGCAGGGCGGGGCAGGGGGACCCGCGCGGTGCCGCGGGGCGCGGAGGCCGGAGGTGCCGGGCATCTCCGAGCTCTGGGCCCGGACCGCCTCGGCGCGGCCGGCGGGGAGCGCGCGCCCCCTGCGGGCCGCAAGCGGCCCCTACGCTGCTCTGATCTGACTGGGCTCGCATCCCTGCAAGGATCTGAAGTTCACGTCCACCAGACGCCTGGGGCAGCAGGACGCGCTGTTTTCACGCGTGGAAGCTACAGAAGAGGGAAGCAGCGTGCTGCGGTGACGAAGCCACACACTGACCTGAATCTCGGTCCAAGCTTGGTCCACAGCTGGGGTGGGATCACGTGACCTCTCTAGGTTTCAATTAATTCAGGAGGAAACGACCTCAATGATTCTTCCAGAGGTAGCAGTTTAGGGTTCTAGGTGCTAAATGTCCCCACGTCTCGCCCAGGGAGGGCGCTTGGCTCTCCGGACTGCTGTCTAAGGCAGGTCCTTGCTGTGGCTCAGCCTGATCCGACCTGCACTGAGCCTTCGTGCATATGAGCGCATTTAATCCTCACAGCAGTTAAGTGAAATAGATCTGATTATTATCATATTTCACAGATGAAGAAATTAAGGTATGGGGGGGAGTGGGCAGGATAAGTACTTTGCTTAAAGTTACACATTTGATAAGTGGTAGATTTGGAAGCCAGGAAGCCTGGCCCTAGTACTCATGTTTTTAACCCCTGCCTTACTAAGGAGCAACTAGTTCATAGAAACACGGAGGTCACCGACTGGGGTGGAAGACGGCTGAGGGGAGAAGGCCCGGGCTGCAGAAAGACCCCAAGGTGGGAAGGGAACTGCCACCTGCCCCCTGTTCCTCCTCCATCCTGGTGTACCAGCTGCCTACACTGGAAAACTACACTTTCTAAAAAAAAAAAAAGAAAATTATGCCTTCTCCTTAAATATGTATGCTAAAAGTAGAATTCAACACATTTCTCCAAATAGTTCTCTAAAAAATCTCTCTTCCTTTTCAAGAATACCATCATTCTCTCACACTAACCGAACTCAACTCTGATTGATAATTTGTTGGTGCTGAAGGACAGTGTTCTGAGATGTTGCCCAGACTCAGTGAGAAAGAGTGATACAATTAATTAAAACACTCCTGTCATGGGAGCTGGGGGAAACAGCAGCTGTGCTTTGTGTCTGCTGTCTCTGGAGTGGGCTTTGTCTTGAACAGTTAAGGAACTGGGTCCTGAACACCAGTGTGGCTATGAACGCATGGGTGGGGGTGGAGGGGCTACAGCTGAGAACATAACTGTTCTTGGGGAGAGAGGGCAGATGCCAAGTCCTGCTGGCCAGGCTTGAGGGGGAGAAATCTGGATGAAGGCATCAGCCAGGGGCATGAAGGTGAGTTTGCCAAGGTGGGGAAGGATGGCAGGGCCTACTGGAAAGACAGGGAGCAGGTGGTTTCTTGGTCAGAAAGCCCCAAGTCCCAGGACGGGTTAAGGCAAGGTCCAACCAGGCAGATCAGCTAGGATTTTTCCTGCAAGTCCAAGCTCTGTTTTCACAGGAGGAAGCTCTGAGCCGCTGAGTTCTCACTTTAAGAAACACAAAGCAATGGGGTCTTTTAGCTGGGTAGGATGTGGTTCTGGAACAGGCTCTGGTGTGACTGAAACCATCCAGCAATGGTGAGTAGGAGAGAAGAGGTCAGCTGGGGAATTGCAAGTAGCAGCAACCACCTGGAGTGAGCTCAGACATAACTGGGGAACTTGACGTAGGCTGCAGGCTGCGGCTGTGACTGTCTCATGGACGCCACGGGTGGGGATGCTGTGAACCCTTCCAAGAGCCCTGACCCCAAGAACTGCACCAACACACCAGGGGCTCCCATGGTCTCTCACTCACGTGCCTTGTTCTGCTCTCTCCCCGACAGCTCCCTCCCTTCTCAGCCTCCTTGCTAGAGGCCAGCTGCCTGTGGCTCCCAAGTTCTCACGCTATAGTTTCAGCCAAAGGATTCAGTTCCTGACCTGGGGTAGCAAGGATCTACTTGGCCCATCTTTGTCCTGTTGTCCACTATGGATCAACCTGCTAAGGCCAGGACAGCAGTACAAGCACATGTGTTAAATCAGAGCTGCTCAACCTGTGGGTTGAGACCCCTTTGGGGGTTGAACTACCCTTTCACAGGTGTTGCCTAAGACCATCCTGCATGTCAGATATTTACATTATGATTCATAACAGTAGCAAAATTACAGTTATGAAGTACCAATGAAAATAATTTTATGGGTAGGGGTCACCACAACATGAGGAACTATATTAAAAGGTCACGGCAAGGGTATAATCCTTAAAAACTGCTGGAGGAATAGCAAATTGGCAGAGCCCAAAAGTTGCTAATTCACCTTACATTGAAGAGGTGCCATTTGTATAGAACAATGTGGGTCACAGGGACCCTCCAACTGTATAATGAAATGGCCTGCACTGGAAAATAGCTTGGGAATTTCGAGTTAAGTTGAAGGTTCACTTATCACACAGCAGTTTCACTCTGAGGACCAGAGCTAGAGAAAGTCATATACAGGGGCACAGGACATGAGCCCCAGGAGGTGCACGGCAGGGTTGTGCATCACAGACCAGTACTGACGGCACTGTGGGCCTCGCTGAGTTAAAGAAAGTCTTCACCCAAAGTGATGGTATTAGGAGGTGGGGCCTTTGGAGAAGAATTGGTTTAGATGAGGTCGTAAGGGTGGAGCCTGCTGTGAGATGAGTGTCTTCCTGAGGAGAGGAAGAGACATCAGACGCTCCTCTATGACAAGATGCATCAAGAAAACAGCCTGGCAAGCAAGCCAGTAAGAGCGTCTTCCCCAGACACCATGTCTGGAACCTGGACTTCGGACTCCCAGGCCCCAAAACTATATGCAACACAGTGCATGAAACAAATGTCCTTTGTTCAGGCCGTCTAGTCTATAGTGCTCATCATAGCAGCCCAGACTGAGTAAGACAAGACCCAGCATGTAAACAATCCCATGTCCATCAGAAATGAAATGGGAAAATAAAGGTGCTGGGCATTCATCATGGTGCCAGGCAGCAAAGACTGTGAACAGATCACAGCACATCCCGCAAGGGCGGCTGAAGGAGAGGAGGCAGGTGCGTGTATACCAGCATGCTTCCTGTCAAATGAACTCCAGCCACAGGCAAAGCTGGCTCATAGTTACAGGGCCGGCTACTGCATAAATAATATAAGACAATGAACAGCAAGTGAAGAATTTTCACAAAAGCCAGGATAGCGGGTACCCTGCTGGCTGTGGGGCTCAGGATTAGAGGGGCTCGCTGGGGCTCCCTGGGTGTTGGAGTGTGCTGTTTCTTGGCCTAGGTAGGACTCACAAGGACCTTTGTTTTATAATTTTTGATTAAACTACACCTATATGTTATATTTAATTTTCTACATTTATGTTATATTTTAAAATCAAAGAATAAAAAAGGGGTGAGAGATAAAGCAGTGCCTTGCAGATAAAGATGGTATATGAGCACACAGATTTTATTTTTTACTCTTTATAGAACCCAGTTAAACGTGTGTGTGTGTGTGTGTGTGTGTGTGAGTGCGTTTTCCATAGACTCATCACAGCAGGAGAGCATAACAGGACAAAACAGTGGTAAATGGCTTCCCAGGCTCAGAGAAGCAGAATCTTAACCTCGCAATGAAAAAAGCCAATAAACAACTTTATTTTTACTGCAGAATCCTAAAAAGGATCAGTAATTTTGGTACCCAGTCTTGTGGAATAGTGTCAAGCTGGTGTTACTGTAAAGAGGA
Source organism: Galagoides demidoff (assembly GCA_963574575.1). NCBI lineage: Eukaryota > Metazoa > Chordata > Mammalia > Primates > Galagidae > Galagoides > Galagoides demidoff. The sequence goes on along the minus strand of CAUYQV010198145.1, from coordinate 4,025 downwards.
TTTGTTGACAGCTATTTGAGACCCTGGGCTCCCTCACGTGACCAGGATTGCTGCAAGACTTGGGCACTGCTGTTTCCTTCCCCAAATGTTGGGTGCCTTCTTTTCCAGAGAAAGCAAACACAGGGCTTCTGGGCTGGGCAGCCCTGGCACGGGTGATTTCAGGGGCTCCATGATAAGCACGGGAGCATTATTCAGATGAAGCACTGAGGCCCTCAGCCAGTTCCTAGAAAGCCGGCTGCCAGGCCTTAGGCATCCATGTTTGGCAATGGGGATTAATCTATTCCAGGAAATATGACCAGCCCAAGATAAAAAAAAAAAAAAAAGAACTACAGATGCTGAGATGAAAAATGTCCTATCAAATGGCCCAGGCAGACCACTTCGTAGTGAAGCCCAGTCGGTAAAAACCACACCCAGATCTTCCAATTAGTTTTGTATTCTCTTAATCTCTCTCTCAAAAAGTGTGTGTGCTCCTTCTCTCTTTACAATGCTTTGTTACGGATTTCAAATGTAAACAGAAGTAGAGATGAGTAGGGACCCCCACACACCAGTACCCGGGTCCCACAAGGATCAACTCTTGCAAGCTGCTGCTTCTGAATCCTCTTCTCCTCTCCAGGCCTCTCCAGGCTATTTTGAACCAAATCCCAAACCTTCTATAAGTTTATCTGTAAACAGTTCATTATAAATCGCTAAAGGACAATGACTGCTCCTTTAAAATTTTACCAGAATTCCAGTATCAAGCTCAAAAATTCTTTTTACAATTTTTTCAAAAGGTTTTATTTATTTATTTGTATGCAGACTGCAAAAAAATTCTTTATATTATCAAATATCTAATCAATGTTTATGCTCCTTGATTCTTTTATAAATGCTATTTCTTGATTTTTCTATAACTTTTTCCTATTGCTTATTAACTTGAATTGGGACCAAAAAAAGGTTTACAATTTATCAATATATCTTCTGACTTTTTTTGTTGTTGTTGCAGTTTGGCCTGGGCCGGGTTCAAACCCACCACCCTCGATATATGGGGCCAGTGCCCAACTCAATGAGTCACAGGTGCCACCCCTCTTCTGACTATTTTTTAATTTCTAAATTCTCCCATTTATTTTTTAGCTGAAAAGAAATTATGTTGCTTGCCCTACGAGGTTTCCTTCAGGTTGAGTTTCGCTGATTGCATCCTTGGGATGTGGTTTTAACACTTCCCCCTGTTTCCTGTTAGGGGTGGCTGGTTCCTGAGGCTCCTGAGTTTCGGGAGTTTCATCTTTCTGGAAGCTACTTCACACATTGTGTTGTATCCAGCTGACTGTTGAACAACGAGGGGGGATGGGAGGTTAGGGATGCTGATCCCCATGTAGTCAAATAACCCACGTATAACTTTTAACTCTCTAAAACCTCAACTACCCAGCTGTTGTGGCTGGAATCCCGACAGATACCACAGTCAGTTAAGACGTATTTTGTACGTTATATGTATCACATGCTGTGAGCTTATAGTAAAGTGAGCTAGAGAAAAGAAAATGTTATTCAGAAAATCATAAGGAAGAGAAAATACATTTACTGTTCTTTAAAGTGGAAGTGGATCTTCGTGAAGGTCTTCATCCTCGTGACTCCACATCGAGGAGGCTGAGGAGGGAAAGGAAAGGCAGGGTGGGCCTTGCTGTCTTAAGGGCGCAGGGGCAGAAATCTACGTACAAACACCCCACACAGTTCAAACCCACATGTCAGAGGGTGAACTGTACTTGGGTGTCACTGAGGGTATGATTGGGTTGTGTCTTGTTTTTGTGACATTAGCAGCCACTGATAATCGTTGAATGGGTGTATTGATTCATTACAGGTTGCAAAATGATGATATTCTAATATTAATGATATTCTAACTTGGTTTTTTTGCAGTTTTTGGCTGGGGCTGGGTTTGAACCCACTACCTCCAGCATATGGGGCCGGTGCCCTACTCCTTTGAGCCACAGGCGCAGCCCGATATTCTAATTATTATTATTATTATTTTTTGAGACAGAGCCTCAAGCTATCCCCCTGGGTAGAGTGCCATGGCATCACTGCTCATAGCAACCTCCAACTCCTGAGCTCAAGCGAGTCTCCTGCCTCCGCCTCCCAAGTAGCTGGGACCACAGGCGCCCGCCACAATGCCCGGCCATTTTTTGGTTGCAGCCATCATTGTTGTTTGGCGAGCCTGGGCTGGGGATTCGAACCCACCACCTTAGGTGTGCGTGGCTGGCGCCTTAGCCGATTGAGCCACAGGCGCCGAGCCAAAAAAAGTATTTATAATTTGAAGCTTAGGATGAAAGCAGCTTCCTCCAGGTATGTGAGAACAACACTTGTCTGGAACCACCAGAATCCAAGTTCAAGTGTTCAGCTTCCTTGGACCCACTACCCAGTAGATTAATCTGGACCACAAATAAGGGTGCAGACAGACTTCTTTTTCAATCACCTTTATCCTATTTAGGGTCTCAGCTTACTGAATGGAAGACTCTTATTTAACCTGTCAATTCTGTGCAGGCTCTGGGTTTTGTTTTGTTTTGTTTTGTTTTTTCCTGCAGTTTTTGGCCAGGGCTGGGTTTGAACCTTCCACCTCCACCTCTGGCATACGGGGCAGACACCCTACTCCTTTGAGCCACATGTGCTGCCCTTGTTTTGTTTTTTTTGAGACAGAGCCTTAAGCTGTCACCATGAGTGCTGTGACATCACAGCTCACAGAAACCTCAAACTCTGGGGCAGCACCTGTGGCTCAAAGGGGAAGGGCACCAGCCCCATATGCCGGACATGGCAGGTTCAAACCCCGCCCTGGCTAAAAACTGCAAAAAAAAAAAAAAAAAAAAAAAAAAGAAGAAGGAAAAAAAGAAACCTCAAACTCTCAGCCTCCCAAGTACCTGGGACTATAGGCGCCTGCCACAACACCTGGCTATTTTTGTTGTTGTTGTTGTAGTTGTGATTGTTGTTTAGCAGGCCCAGACCAGGTTCGAACCCGCCACCCTTGATTTATGTGGCCGGAACCCTGCCAACTGACCTACAGGCACCACCAGACTCTGGGTTTTGATTTCTGAGCTTCCAAATAAAACGTCCGAAACTCAACTTCACAGGTTGAAACTTTTGCCTTTGGGGCTAAAGCAGTTCCCCATTCTATTTTCTGAGCTCCTATTTTCCTTTTAACATTAGCTTTTCTTGTATTAGGTCTTCAAAATTCCTAATGTTGTCAATCTTTCGTTCCATTTACAAAAGTTTTGTTTTATAATTTTAGAACATTCTTAATTTTTTTCACTAGGAATAAGTCTACTAACTCTGGGAATCATGCCTTACATATTTTTTATTTTATTATTTTTTTGAGACAGAGTCTCACTTTGTAAACTCCTTAGTAGAATGCCATGGCATCATAGCTTACAGAAACCTCAAACTCGGCTCGGCGCCTGTGGCTCAATCGGCTAAGGTGCCAGCCACGTACACCTAACTAAGGTGGCGGGTTCGAATCCCCAGCCCGGGCCAGCCAAACAACAATGGTGGCTGCAACCAAAAAATGGCAGAGCGTTGTGGCGGGCGCCTGTGGTCCCGGCTACTTGGTAGGTGGAGGCAGGAGACTCGCTTGAGCCCAGGAGTTGGAGGTTGCTATGAGCTGTGATGCCATGGCACTCTACCCACGGGGATAGCTTGAGGCTCCGTCTCAAAAAAAAAGAAACCTCAAACTCTTGGGCTCAAGCAATTCTCTTGCCTCATCCTCCAGAGTAACTGGGACAACAGGGACCCCCCACAACTGGCTGTTTTTTTCTTTAAGAGTCAGAGTCTTGCTCTTACTCAAGGGGGTCTGAAACCTGTCAGCTCAAGGCAATCCACCCACCTCTGTCTCCCAGAGTGCTAGGATTACAGGCTTTTTTTTTTTAAATGAATGGTAACTATGTACATTAATGCACTTCTGGGGTATAGTGTGGGGTTTTCACATGCAATCTGAAATACTTCCATCAAACTGGTCAACACAGCCTTCATGTCATTTTCTCAGTTATTGTTTTAAAACGTTCTCATTCTACTCTTAG